>JAJOZX010001191.1:805000-970034 GCA_023014485.1 Bathynomus jamesi | reverse complement strand
TATGCGAGTTATGATAAAAGTCGAAAATATGGAAGGCATCATGATTTGTGTAAGGTATGTCTCGAGTTTGCAGAAAACATAGTGAAACATTGTAAAGATTGCCACATGGTATGTGTGCAGTGTAAAAGCACCAAATGTGAATCTCGTGTAGTTGAAGCTGAGATGAGAGACTACAATGTGTGTAGACGCAATTTTTTAAAAATAAATGCTTTGAGCTCCACAAGTCAATTGACACTTGCAGAAAAATGAGAATCTGTGAATGTGGTATGTTTCATATAATGGATAATTGTGGGAGATTGAAACATAAATGTGATGAAATTCACTGTTCTGCATGCCATGAGAAATATAAGGCAGATAGTGTAAAGCAACTATGTTATATGAAAGATGCTAAGCCTAAAAATAGACCTTGTATAAATGTGTACTACGATATAGAAACATATACGGTTGCTGAAACCAAAGAGGTTATCCCGCATTTACTTTAAGCCAGACTATCTGCGATGAGTGCATGGAGGTCGAGTGTGATGGATGTCACAAATGTGGTAAACGAACAAACGTTTTTACTACGCACACGACAATCCCGTGGAACTCTTTGTGTCCTATATTGTCAAGTTAGCGGAGAAGTTAAAAACAATGAGTGTGTATATTTTATTTTTGCCCATATCGGGGCAAAATTTGACACAATTCATTTATAAGGAACTGCCTGAGCACGAATCATCGGAGATATTTACAGGCGATCCCTTGAATGGAGGAAACAAACTTATACAGATGTAAATAAGAGGTAATGTTCAGTTTAAAGACACTTTATTATTCACCCCTTGTAAATTAACGAAGCTACCCGAGGTGATGGGCGTCGCAGCAGAAGTTTCAAAAGGGTATTTCCCCTATACTTTCCTCACTAGCGACAATTTAAATTACGTAGGTCTGCCACCCCCAAACATTACTTTAACTACGTCAACACAAGTGATAGTGAGCGTGAAGATTTTGACCGCTACTACAACAATTTTAATAAAGAAATTCCATACGATATAGCGGATGAATGTGAGCGTTATTGCGTGAGTGATGTGCGCGTGCTTAGAGTGTATTTCGAGGCCTTTAGAAGGATGTACATAGACCGGTTCAACTGCGATCCGCTGCAAGTCGCAACCTCAATCGCCTCATGGTCCTTTACGATGTTCAAGAACAATTTCATGCCTAAAGACACACTAGCTGTCATTCACAGAAACAAGCCACGCAGTTATGGGCATAAAGCTATTTACTGGCTCATACGTCTACAGCAGCAAACCTGTGCATACATAAAACATGCCCGCAACACGGAGGAAGTCCCCAAGAAGGCGCCAGTGGTCGTGTTTTTTGGGTGGACGGTCTAAGCGAAGACCGTGTCACTGGTGAGAAGACAGTGTACTCCTTTAACGGATGCTGGTGGCATGGATACTCAGGTCCTGAGTGTGGTATCGTGGGAGATATCCATGGTAGATCTCCTGCTGACAGTTTTGCATGCACCCGCACCCGCGATCAGCTTATAGGTTCCCAGTTCACTCACAAGGTCTTGTGGTAGCACGAATACGATGCATGGATGGAGTCAGATGGGGAGTATCGTGGCGTACAAACCCGTTCAAGCTATACTTTCCACCTGCAGAGCGCGTGACACTCCATTACTATGACTTCTTCTTTATATCCCTACGTGATGAAGAACAATCCGTATCCTGTAGGAACACCTGAAAAGCTGGTGGGCCCAGCCCTTCCCACCATCGAAGAGTTCTCAGCAAATTTGAACAAGAACTATTTCGGTCTTTCTTTCGTAGACATGCTTCCCCATCGCGATTTATGGATGCCGATCTTACCCGTCGTTATAGACCACAAGCTCATGTTTCCCCTGTGCGTGAAGTGTGTAGAGGAGAAAAACGGGGCCTGTAATCACACAACCAACCAGCGGAAGATCAGAGGCGTATATACAAGCCCTGAGCTGTCCCTAGCCGTTCGCCACGGCTACAGAATATTGAAGATATATGAGGTGTGGAGGTGTCAGAAGCTACCAAACCTTTTCATGCCATATATAAACTTTTTTGAAGGATAAGTTAGAAGCAGCAGGATATCCGCGAGGAGTTGAGACCGAAGATGAAAAATCGGCGTATATTCAGCGCTACCGTGACCGTGAAGGGATACAACTTGACCGGGCCCAAATTGCTAAGAACCCGGGCAAGCTCTTTAGTGCAAAGTTGTGCCTAAAGAGTCTTTGGGGAAAATTTGCACAAAATACAGACACGTATTATAACGAGGTGTGGGATTATGCCAATGATCCCGATAAAGAGGTTATGGAGACCGTGAATGTAGATAATACGTACATTATAAAGTACAACATTACCGAATTGGCCACAGATACCTCACGTGTTACAAACATAGATGTAGCCAGTTTCACAACTGTATACGCTCGCATCAAACTTTAGGGCTGTTGCATTCTCTTATGCGGAGGGTTCTGTATACAGACACAGATAGTGTGGTATTCACAGAGAGGGAGGGTGAATACATGCCGCCTATTGGGGAATTACTCGGAGAGTTGACTGATGAGATGAAGGAAGAGTATGGTGATAGTGCATACGATGATTCTTTTGTATCAACAGATCCAAAAACGTATGGGCTACGGGTGAGGGTGGAGATGAAATATATCGTGAAGGCTAAAGGCATCACGCTAAACTAGGCGAACTGACGGATTGTTAACTTTGATTCGTTGAAGGAACTAGTGTGCTTAGAAGATGAGGGCGACCAACCGCCCCAACTGACTGTTGGGACACACAATTTTCGGTCACAGAAAACGGGGGACGTGAAGGAAATTAGGGGCAAGAAAGTGTGTCGTAACACGTATAAGAAACGTTACCAGGTGCCTGGTACTTACGACACCGTGCCCTTTGGGTACCATAGCCCTTGATTGTTTTGTTATATATATATATATATATATATATATATATATATGCTTATATATGTCTATTTACTTGTTAACGATATGTTTATTTGTTTATTACGCGTGTTTGAATATATATATATATACACACCGTGAATTATTCAATATGTTTATTAAATAAATCATATTTCAAATAGCGTTTCATTTTCTCCCTCGTGTGTGTGTGTGTGTGTGTGTGCTTGCTTGTATGTGCAGGAAAAATTCTAAGCTCTGCCCACTGTATGATCCCTCAAAGGGTCACGTGAGTCCTGCTACTACCTGGGCATATCTCTACCTCTACGTGCTCAGTTGACTACTGAATCCCTGGATCTCAGACGTGTATTTTGAAAAATTCTTGCGTAGACGTTAAAGTGATGGCTACCTTTGATATTGCGGCCTCGACATTTATGAAGTGGTATTCGATAAATTCTACAGTTGTGGAGGATACTGAAAGAATCCTTATTTCTCCCTCCTTTGAGGTTTTTAAGGCTACATTGAACCGTGCGAAGCGTGAGGAACAAGAGGTTCAAATACTTTACGGCTATTCTGGCGAGAGCTTTGCCGGATTTCTGGCACAAACAATGTGATGGTGTACGTCATAGGGCTAAACTGTGTAAAGGCGTACATATACCGTGAAGTGAAAGAAACAACACGTGCAGAAGAGAAGCAAAGGGTAGTGAGTCTTGTTGACGAATGGTGTGAGAAGTGGTATTATGTCATGTTACATCATACCGAGTAGGCATATCCTGCGGCTGAAAATATGAATCTTGTTATCATGGACAATCTGAAATATTTTTACCATTACATTCATATATATCATGACGAGATTCGGTGTGAGGTTGTGGCTAAAGGCCTGTGGGAGTTTTTAATAGAGTTTAGAGATGAGTATCGCTTGCTAAGTAAAAAGGACAAATATGGGCACATGTTTCTCACAAATAGTGCGACGTAGTGGTAATAAAATACGCTTATTTCGAGAAAAGATCCCTGAACGAAAATGTCTGGTGCACATTCCGGGAAATGGGAGTGATAAAACATTAAAGCCGATATTACTTCATGTATCGCAGATCGAAAAATCTCTGAACGATTACCCGGTATAATGGGATACAAGTATTCACATGACTCTTCCATGCTGGAACAAACCCGTACACGGTTCAGTAACACATGGTATGACACGCTCGTTCCTCCCCCATACCTCCCTCCGTGCGGAACCGCGCACCGGCTGCTCATAGTAACCTCAGAGCTTGAGCCGACTGGACGTGTACTCCTCACAATAGAATATGATGGAGCTTCCGTTGAGCAGCATTCTCAATGCCGTATAGGATGTGTCCGTGACGGTCATTGCGGATGTTCCGCGTAAAACAGGCACCGTTAACTATGTACTTGAAACGACTTGTAGACAAACAAACTCTAGTAAACGGGATGTTATTTATATAAGTGTTGAGGAGATGAATATAATCTACGTGATTGCCGAGAGGTGGGGCGAGGATCGTTATAAAATACCTGCAGGCGTAGACACAAAAAGAGAACAGATTAGTGATGCACCCTCATCCCATTATTTGTACGTTATGTATAAATCGCGACCAGCCATGCATTGATATACGGCTGATGTGGAAGAATGTGTCTGTTAATAACGTCCTTGTCCCCCTCGCGAAACCGTTTCATCCTCGACAGAATGATTGAAATCGTCGGCTTCCGCAAGCTAAAGCGTATATTAGACGCACGTGTTACCGATATGCTTTATTTTGACACGGTTCTTAAATACGCATACACCGCTCTGCTCGACGGGTTTACTGAGTGTAGGACTGAGAGTGTAGTACTGAGCATGGCGAGAATGGCTTTGAACTGGATGAGTATTTAAAAGATATAGACCCTTCGAAATATATTGAACTTTGGTACAACGGACTTGAAGGCTACAGGGCTGAGCTCATCTACACTGTTTACCATGACGAGCTATTTCTTTATATAAAGAGCAGCTGTCGCCACGACTTAGAAGATTATTTCAACTGTCGCTATGCGTTGTGAGTAAGAGTTCACGGTTGAAAAGCTCGACTTGGAAAGAATAAACCCTTGATTGGAAAAGTGTGTTTATAAGCTTCGATTTAATAATGACGCTGTGGCGAACAATGCCCTCTTTGTGCGTGCTTTTGATTGTATTCTGTCTGTGTTTAAAGAGAGTGATAACTTGCCAACCAATTGTAAAGGGGGCACAAATATAGTATTGAACGGAATGAAGGCCCTTTACATAGAGTATAGGCATCCGCATATCTTGAGTGGTGAAATAATGTTAAACCTTATTTATTGCATAGTACAAAGCAACAATGATATATCTGTAGACTCGATCAGGTGCGAGTTTAGTATTTTAGTTAAACGCAGTAGAACATAAAGAGCGTGTATTTTGACATATATTATTTTGAAGGTTATGTATAAATTTGTATTTTTCTTGCAAAGATGTTAATTCAGCGAAGAATATATTTAATAGGTATTATTATTATTTTATTATTATTATTTAATATAAATATGTATATAGAATTCTCCTGTACTATTATTATTTTTGATGCTTATATATTTATTTTTGAATGTATATTTGTTTTCTATATATTTCATGTATGTTAAAATTTTATTATTATTATTTAATATAAATGTGTATATAGATTTCTCCTGTACTATTATTATTTTTGATGCTTATATATTAATTTTTGAATGTATATTTATTTTCTCTATATTTCATGTATGTTAAATTATTTCCAATAATTCGTCCAAATAAACAGAATGGTGTCGTTGCGTTTTATTATCCAATAAACGAATGAAACAAGTGCTTTCCTGGGTGTATATATATATATATATATATAAACGATATTAAGGAATAATATAATTTTGGCGATGGGGATATATAAACGATGCATGTATGTTCCAATAAATTATAATATATATATATATATATATATATATTATGCCAAATGGGTGGTTATGCCAACTGGCCGCTTAAGCAGTGCCTTCTATGCCAACTGGCTGGTTATGCCAGTTGGCTGAGTAAGACTTCTAAGCCAAATGCTGAGACCAAAAGCTTTATTATGCGATGCGATCTTCTCTTCTCTCCTTCCTCTCTCTTAGGTTAGGTTTGGGTGGGATTCCCCCTAGTTTGTGGCAGCTTGGGGGATTCCCTCCTGCCCCCCTTTTTTCCTTTTTTCTTTTTCTTTTTTCTTTTTCTGGCACCCTGCGAGGATGGTGGATGGGGTTTGGCACATTCGGGGAAAGGGGTTTGGCACCTTGTGGGGAAAGGGGGTTTTGCACCTTGCAACATTTTATCCACATTGCATGCAATTTGCACTCTTCCATTTTGCGCACACACTACTAAGGTCCAAGCTGTAGAGATTGAGGAGCTTTGTACTTCAGTCACTTCATGTTTAGGTATGGCATGTATCCAAGAATTAGAAGTTGAAGGCATTGATTTGGGCAATAATAAATTTGAAGGAACTGAAGAGATTAGTTTTTTGATTGGAGCTGACTATTATTGGGACTTCATCACTGGTAACAGTGTCCGTACATCTGAAGGTCCTGTACCTATTGAAAGCAAGTTAGGCTGGATGCTACATTGTAGCTGTTGCAGAGAAATGGAGGTTACAACTCTTTTTTCGAGATTTGGAAAGACATTTCCGGGCCTTTTGGGAGAATCCATTGACATAAGGGGCAAACAGGAGAATGAGGCAAGTGCAGTTAACCGAGAGATTTTAGAGCAGTTTGAAAATGATATTGGGTTTAGAGATGATTGTTATGAAGTTGGTCTCTCTTGGAAGGATTCTTGCAAACCAAGCTCTAGCCTTTAGCTAGCTAATAGTAGGGGAGAGATTTCATTACGCAGGCTAAGGAAAATGAAGATTCCTTAAATAAATACAATGAATCCACTCCATAGAAGAAGAAGAGCCAAAATCAAGATCCAGGGTTTTCGAGATGCCTGAATACGCTGTATTTGAAAGATTGGAGGCCACAGACGGGAAAAGATGGCTTGAGAAAGATTGTTCCAGAGTTCACCGGTTGAGTAGATGAAAGATTGAAGGTACCGATTAACTTTTGCGTTAGAAAGTTGGACAGAAAAGGAATGAGAATGTGTAGAAAGTCTGGTGCTGCGCATCCTTAAAGGAGGAGGCATGCAGTTGGAGAGTTCAGAAGAGCATTGTCCGTTACAATAGCGATAGTAAAGAGAGAGCGAGGCAATATTGCAAGGAAAAGAGGGATTGAAGACAGTGAGTAAGAGGCGGGGAATTGATGAGACGAAAAGCCTTTGATTCCACCCGGAAGTACGGCTGTGTGGGTTGGGCCAACCCACACATGACAAGCGTACTCCAAACAGGATCGGACGATACTCCTGTACAAACACAGCAACTGAGTGGGTGTCAAGGAACACCCACTCAGAAGCGGTACAGCAACCACTGGAAAGAGAGTATGTATGGTTTTTCCAGGAAAGATCACGAGAAAAAGAAACGCCAAGAACGTTAAGATAAGAGGAAGGATTGAGTTGTGTATTGATGAAGATAAGGGAATAGTCGCGTGGGAGATTGTGACGAGTAGACATATAGAGGATCTGAGTTTTTGATGCATTGAAAGCCAGAAGGTTTTCTCTGTCTCAATCAGAGATGGCAGGAAGATCAGAGGTCAGGTGTACCATAGCTTTCCAATGCGAATCATGGAGTGACTGTTGAGAGGGACGCTCTTTGAAGTGGATAGGGAAGTGAAGAGTGTAATCATCGACATAGGAGTGGATAGGACAGGAAGTGCGACTTCATAGATCATTCATAAATAAAAGGAAAAGAGTGGGTGACAGGACAGAACCCTGTTGAACACCACTGTTAATACCTTTAAGAGAAGAACACTGGCCATCTACAACCGCAGCTATAGATCGGCCAGAAAGGAAATCAGAGATGAAGGCACAGATAGAAGGATAGAAACCGAAGAAGGGCAGTTTTGAATTTAAGATTTGTGCCAGACTTTCAAAAGCTTTTAATATGTATAACGCAATAGCAAAAGTTTCACCGGAATCCTGAAAGGAGGATGACCAAGAGTCAGAGAAATATGCAAGAAGATCGCTAGTCGAGCGTCCCTTGCGGAACCTATACTGACAATCTGAAAGAAGAGTGCGAGAAGAGAGACGCTTAAGAATCTTCCTATAAGGGATAGATTAAAAAACTTTAGAAAGGTGAGAAATCAAAGCAACTGGACGATAGTTCGGGGTTTTAGAGCGGTCAACCTTTCTTGGGACAGGCTGAATGAAAGCGAACTTCCAGCAGGAAGGAAAAGTACCAGATGAGAGATAAAGACGAAAGAGCTTGCCAAGGCAGAGTATGAGCACAGAAGCACAGTTCTTGAGAACAACAGGAGGAACACCATCATGACCGTACGCCTTCCTTGAGTTGAGCCCAGATAGGGCCGAAAAAACATCTTTTGAAGAGATTGTAATTTTAGACATCAGAATAAAATCAGAGGGAGAAGGAGATGGAGGAACAGCTCAGGAATCGTCCTGGATTGAGTTGGAGGTGGAAGTTTGTGCGAAGAGTTCAGCTTTGTGAGGAGAAGAGACTGTAACTGAGCCGTCGGAATGGGAAAGAGGAGGGAAAGAAGAGGAAGTAAAGTTGTTGGAGAGGTTCTTGGAGAGTAGGGTACTGTACAATCTTCTCTAGGTCATTCAGGATAGCAAAGCTGTAAGCTAGTTCACTGGGGATGTTAGTGAAATGAGAGGAAAGCCAAAGGTGGTCGTGAACATTGAAATCTCCTAAAATAGAGATTTCAGGAAAACGAGAGTGAGATAGAATGTATTCCACTTTGGAAGTGAGATATTCAAAGTATTTTGGATAGTCAGAAAGAGGATATATAATTCGAAGAATTCAAGTTCGGGAATACAAGAACAAGTTAGGTCATTGCGTACATATACGCAACATTCACCTTTGGAGTGAAACTTAGTATAGAGAAAGTAGGAGAGCACAAAAAATGTTGCTCTCGGTTGTCCCAGACACCTGAGTTTCAGTGAGGAAGAAAAGGTGAGGTTTTGAGGAAAGGCCAAGAATGTTGCAGAAGTTTATGGAAAGTGAATTAGGCAGAGGTCCAGAACATCTCGGATGGACAGTAGCGGAGCCAACCCCGCCTCCCTGTTCTGCCTTCCCGGTATCAGCAATAGGAGAGCCAGAAGTGGGGACATTTATTATAGGGAAGGGTGTTAAATGAAAAACCTTCAGATATTTTTGGTCTGTCGCCACTAAAACATAGAGTTGGTTGTTCTACTGAGTCAAATGACAATTTTTGTATGATTGAAAGGGTTACATCCCCTTGTACACACCCACTGAAAATTAGCGTCCATGAGCGTTTTTGCTGCATTTTCGGTATATTTTACAGTTTTTCATGTACTTAAATAGATATGTTTATATAACTTTAAAACAAGTCCTAATCCTATGAATGTGCATGAAATTAATTGTCAAATACATATTTATCTTATGCATTGTACATAAAATATATTATACTTGGAAGATACTATGAACTCATGAGGCAAATGGAGCCCAGATATGGGCCTATTACAATAAGGAACCACTAATGTTTCTCGGAGACTTGGTTTGTGTTCGAGGTGGTTATGTTTTATACAGATATACCATTTTTCTCTTCAGTATATAAAGAAGGATTAGAATTAGGAAATATCTGACAGTGTAATAATGGAATAAGTAGAGATTCAGATAGATTTACGTCATAGAAATTGATAGTTGATGTCTTATTAGCTTAGTCATTATGGCATTAGTATTATTCCTATTTATATAATAAACTTTTTTTTCTTAACACATTAGTGCAGCACATAAAACTTTGGTGGTGCTAAATCCTCTTTTCTGTTTTGGGTAATTAACTAGTCATGAACATGATTCAAGCACTGGATAGACCATCTTTTGTGACACGGTCCAGAAGAACAAAGATACTGGGAACTGCTGACTATGTTGAGGAGGCAGAGTTCATATTGAAGACTCCCAACCCAGAAAGACATTATTCAAACTATGCTCTACCTCCTCAGGTCAAAATGAGTAGGCCAGGTTCAGCCCTCTGAGGATGATGCAGCTCTACTTCTAGCTGAGGTTCTACAAGAGCTCTGGATATTGTGCAATCTATATACAGTAACAACAAAGTATGTGAAGAAAAACATTCGTGAACTTTATAAGGAGTTCATAACTTTAGTCCACACAAGGAAGCAGAGACAAAATGACAGTTACAATAAAAATGTCAATGACTTCAATAAACATGCAAGTACTCTATTTGATCTGTTCTGCTATGATGACGTGGTACAGAAAAAGCTTGAACAATCACATGGAGTTAAGATGACATAGATAGAGTGGAGGTTTCTTGAAGACCAGAAAGCTGAGAAAAATGTACTGTGAAGAATTTGTTGATCGAAAAGGGATGAAATCCATGAAGCGAAGAAAAAGAGATCTACAATCTATAGAAAAGAAGAAGGAAATAACAGAAAAAGAGAAGGAGATAATGTAACTGGTAAAGTATGATGAGTCTAGTAGTAGCCGTACAGAACAGTCATGTGAGGAGGGGCACATTAGTATGGAGTCAATTAACACTGATACTCTAGAGTCTAGAACCATCATCATCAGCGTCAGTTGAAAAAGTCAAGAAACGCTGGCTCATGTCCACTGAAACATGAACCAAAAGTGAAAATGAATGTCCTTCCCAATATCAGCACATCAGAGAGAGCATCAGAAAAATTAGATCTGAATATTATGAGACAGTAGGTAAATTAAAGAGCTACTACCACATGTCTCAGACTCAAGCTGAAACTGTTGTGATCACAGTTGGGAACAAAATGTTTGGTAGAGTGTGGAAACACCACGAAGAAGGACAAACTGTAGACTTGGACATCTACCACATGTCAAAAATGTCAGGGAAGCGGGAAAAAGTCTTGAGGTTCTGGCTATGCACGAAATGGCGAAAGAGATAATGGACTCTGAAGAGCAAGTGAAATGCAGGGACTGCAGCACAAGGAGATTGCCAAACTTGCTGTAGACAAGAGGCGAAACAAGAACCTGTCGCTTTGAAGGGTATTGGAGGGCTTTTCATCTCTTCAAGGGGAGTTGATGAGTACATGGAAAGTGATGCAGATGGCAAAACTAAAGAACAAAGAATGTATGTGAAAATCTAGTATGCACGTGATACATCTCTTTCTGTACCCAAAGACATTGACATCTTCAGGCTTATGAGAAATCAGAAAAATCTTCCAGCCACCACATATGCTGTGAATCTTAAAACTTATCTTCTGAATGTCTCCTCAAAGGCAGTCGCAACCTTCGAGGTCTTCAACAATGCCAGTGATGTCATATTATCTTAGATTACTAGTAATATATTGCGTGGAAATGTAATACACTGTTATTTCATTTTCATACGTGCTTTATTTGCCTTATTGCCTAATTTTAAGGTCTAAAACACATTCTGAATATTGATCAGATGCTAATTATCAGCAAAAATTATGTTTGAATTTTTCAACAAATGATTTTGATGAAATATTATAAAAGATGCCGTGTTGTTTTTATTATTATTATGAGAAAACACTAATTTGTGGTGTACCCAACTTCAAGTGGGGTTGTACTTATTTGATAACCAAAGTTTTCATATTTCCTTAATGAAATATGATTACTACAACTTTTGAGGGTGGCCCCGTATGATTCTAACCCCCCCCCCTATTTATGGTCCCCTTCCCATGGTACTTCGAGGCTCTTGAAGTCGTTGCCATTTTTTTTTTAAAAGATAATGTGGTATGTAAGATGCATGTATGTGTAGTGAAGAATAGGAAGAGTAGTGTGTTTGAAAGCATGCTGGACTGCTCACATGGTAGCTGAGACACGGAGAAAGATTAGCTATGGATGACAGTGAGAGGAGAAATGGGAGTTCCAGCACTCTTTCTCTCTCTGCCTAATATTCCTGCCCCCATGAGTACTTCCCTGGACGATTGGTTTCTACAATCTCCTCTCACTGAGTGCGTACCTCATGGTGGTATACACCTGAAGCAGAAAATGGTATAAAAGACAAATTTAAGAAGTCGAAAAAAGAAAAGATTTTTTATTGTTATGCACACCAGTATTATGACCGCAAAAGGTTAGAGTGCAGAGCAATGATGCAATGTTGCAATGAGTGGCAGTGCCAACCCCATTGTTGCAAGACCCCCCCCCCCCAGTGCCAACTCCAGGGAGCCAAAAAAAGGGGGGGAACTCCCCCAGCATGCTGGGGGGAGTCCACCTGACCTCTTTGGGGGAGAAGGTTGGACGGCCTCAATCCCCCAAAGGGGTATACCTAACCGAAGAGAGAAAGAGAGAGAGGAGGAGAAGAGAGAGGAAGAGACCATCTAGCTTCCACAAGAGACAGACGCTCAATGACTGATTATGCACCAACACCTGACTTAGAACTCGAAATCCGCCAGTTGGCGTAGAAGCCAGTCCCTCCAGGCATTATCAGCCATTTGGCACAGTGTGTACATCGTTTGAACAGTCAAAAAGCACACACACATCATACACATATACAATTATTGCTCACACCAACTATATAATCGTTCATAGAAGCTCGGAAACAACTCCCTCCGTCGTTTACACATATACATCCATAGAAACTCGGAAACAATTCCCTCCGCCGTTTACACAATGATATCTGGGTGGTTGCGCGCACCCAAATATGGGCGCCTACATTAATTTAAACCAGATTTTATGAAAGATCGTCTTACGTATATAAGCCAAATTTTGTTTCTCTTTTACTTAAAACTATGCATTAATTAACACAAACATAATCGTTTGTATAATTATGCATAGATTTAATTACACTTATAGTAGATTACAAATCAACGTTGTTTTAAATAATAATAATAATAATAATAATAATAAATAAACCCAGATCTTCTCTCTGTATTCAATTTTTTAGAAATAATAATTTTCAGTTGTAGGTGTTAATACCTTTCAGGGAAACTAATCCCTTTCTGATGAAGGCTTCGCCTTTGTTTTTTTCTAAAGTCAAGTAATCACCAAAAGAAAACTATCGCTGTCTCCCTCCCTCTCTCTCACTGCCCAAGTCCTTTTTATGCTACCGTTTACAACCTCGTTAAGGAAATGTAAATCCCTTTGTTTGAGCGTATAGCGGATAATTCCCCAAAAGGTCATTATGAGTCCCACAAAAGTTAAGCCCCATACCTGCCTTATAGTTAGGCTTTCGCCGATACCTTCCCACTTATTAAAGATTTCCCTTAAAAGGGTCTGCTACGGCTTACAAATTCATCAACGACATGTAAATCCTTTGTTTCGAACTTATAGCGGATAATTCTCCAAAAGGTCATTATGAATCCCACAAAACTTAATCCCCGTACATGAAACTACGTATAGCCCATTCTGATGGAACGAACTACCAAAACGTCATTATGAATCCCACAAAACTTAATCCCCATACCTGAAACTACGGATAGCCCATTCTGATGGAACGGACTACCAAAACGTCATTATGAATCCCACAAAACTTAATCCCCATACCTGTCTTATGGTTAAGCTCACATAAGAGCGAAAATTATTCTCTCTCTCTCTTCATATACAAAATATGATTTGCGTTAAGAAACTTATTTGAAACACCTGTTCTACCAGCGGGGTTTTAATGTGACGCCAGCTTGACGGATGGCAACAGATAATTCTCGACTCGTTTGGCCTAAGCTGAAGTAAATCCCATATAATTCTGCTCCTTAACCGAGCTGTTACTACAAATTTTTATTTTCCAAACAAAACTTATCTCTCTCTCTCTCTCTCTCTCTCTCTCTCTCTCTCTCTCTCTCACTGTCCCTGTTTCATTTCTGAAAACCTGTAAATTTACATTAATGTAAATTTAAGCGTCGTTTAATTAAAGCTATAAAATGTTGAAGAATAACGATAATATTAATAGCAAACACTTGATAAATAATATTCAATTTTCTGTTGAAATCCATCCAGTGAAATCCGCCCAGTTAAATAAGTTTTAATTTTATTCGCTTACGTTCTCTCTGAACACAGTGAAAAAATCTATGGAATGAATAAGTTATATTTGACACGCTCCCAGAATTCACGGTTCATCCAATTATACCCCAATGGGCAGCGCACGAGAACGACCCAGGACCTCTGGTTGGAGGGTAGTCGCGCTTACACGTTATGATCCACCCAAATTTGAACGACGGCCAATAGGAAACTCGCGATTTGGGTATTGTGGGTGTTTACAATTAAGTCCCCGTCTATAAAAGGGAGCATTTTCATATGGAATCCACAACAGTTGTATTTATCAAAGAGTAAGCACAGATATCGCCATGAGCCAGTCACAACAGATTTACTCCCCGGAATCGTTTGAAGATGGAGATGCTGCAGCGCTGTCTACACTTCACATTTTCGCTGCAACTGACCAGAATGATCTTCTCTCCACACAAAACGTTAATGATATCTGCAATGATCCTCCGTTTCAACCAACAGAATTCTCTACCTTCGCGATGTAAGTAATTAATTTAATTTGGGATTCGGGCTATATACATCGTTTCATTCAGTGCCAGTGTTAAATAATTTATAAAAATTCGTAATAAAACGAAGTGAAGGATATCTGCCCAGGGGTCGATACCCAGTGCCGGCAGACGATGCGTAGTACATCCAGCTAATCTTCCTTTTGAGCTGTAAATTAGTGTACTTGTAACGCCTTGCAACTCTCTCTTTCTCTCTCTCTCTCTCTCTCTCTATCTCTATATATATATATATATATATATATATATATATATATGTTCCTTTGTGTGTATTTTGGTGAAAAACAATAGGTTTTTAATTATTACCCATTCTGTGTTTCCTTCTTGATTATTTCGGCATATATATATATATATATATATATATATATATATATATACACACCGTGTGGTTGTAATAATACATTTCTTGATAACTTAAAAATTCTAGAAAGTTCTACAGGTAGGGATTTAGAATGCATTACTAAAACTTTTAAGAATTGCCTACAGACCCGGGCTCGAGTCCCGGTACCGGCAGACAATGCGTAGCACACCCATCTAATCTTCCTTCCTTTATTTAGACAGCTGAATTTTATTATACGGTGAATGTATCATTTGAAAGTGAAATTTTATTACACGCTCATTACTTAAAAATTTCTAGAAAGTTTTGCAGGTAGAATTTTAGAATTATTAAAAACTTTTAAGATTACCCGGTGCTGACAGATTTTGCGTAGCATATCCAGCTAATCTTACTTTTGAAAACTCTCAGGATATCTGCTTTGTAATTATAATTTGCCACGCACCCTATTCGGCATTTTCTCTTATTGTACTCTTTAATTAAACTTTAATTTAATTTAACTTTAATTAAAAAAGATTCAGTACGAACTAATTATGTTAATTTCTCTTTAAAGGACCAATGCGGAACTTGATCGTGTTATAGCTACTTTTCGCAACAGCTTTGATGAAAGACAAATCATTGACGACGATTTGGAGGCTTTACCGAGCAGCCAGATTAGTGACCTGAATACCGAGGTAGAGGTATTGGCTGACATCCGGTCCAACGAATGCCAGGTCATCGAGGAACTAATGTAAGTTTTTTTGTGGTTAAGAACAAAACACAATGTATTTTCTTTCAATTTATTAAATAGTAGGAAGCATGTTTTAGTACAATTCGGCTTACAGAACTAGCATCCATTAAATAAGACTAACATTAATGGAGACATTTTACAGTTATAATTATATATACACACACGTAAAACTTTAAACAATATAGTTACAGATATATATACACACGTAAAACTTTACACAATACAACGAGTGCGTACAAATGGGAACCTTTTTTTATCTGTCTGCATACCAACTCATCATTCATCTCTGTCGCACAAATCGAATAATTTTTAAAAATTTATAAATCCCTTCCCACGTGACATATGCGAGAGAAATGAAAGACAGTACATGCCACAAGCATTACTAAAATATCCTTGGAAACGGTAAGGATTCCAGACAATTTCAGGGACATGTAGCTGTTCGATAAATTGTACAACCACAGGGTCACTCGGGCTGAGTGCAGAGTTCTTTTCCTATTTTTAGAATAGATTGCAAACCAATCAATCCCTTCACTACCAATAACATCTATGTTCTCGATAAGGCTATACCAATCTCTCGTAGTTGGCAATTTCAATGTTTCATTCTTCGCGAACACATCGATAAATTTGGAGCGTGTGATTCGGTCACTTTTCATTACTCTCGGGAGTGTATTCGCGTCCATTTTAAAAGTCTGCGACAACGTTCCGGAAGCGGTCGAGCTCTATTAGAGTTTGTGATTCGAGGTACACTAGTAGACAAATAGGCGCGTCTATAGGGTCGGCGAACTCCAATCTGACTGAGATGTTCCCACTTTTTTTGTGGACTTAAATGTATATTTACACTAGCAGATAAGTCGGGGGTAATATCAAATGGGTAAAGGTTAAATTGGTCGACAAATTCTTTCTGCGTTACGCGAAACCCAAGCTCGTCACAGCCACCGGCAATATGGGCCAGATTGCTATAAGCTCTCGCGCAGAGCGGAAACACCGCGTCTGATGAGTAGTCCGTAACCATAGCACCGCCAAGTGCAAAGCCATTTACATATAGAGTTATATTTTTAAAGCCGAAATTCTCGAATCTAAAGCCACACTTTTTATATTTTTCATTCGTCGAAGCGTTTTCCTGCATTCCAATTAATATCCTTTTAGGTAGAACTCCCAGGGCCACGTTTTCTAGCTGTTTCGAGGCCAACCCTGCGGGCACCACGTATAGCTTGATCTGTACTCTGTTAATTGGGTATTTTACTGTTGCGTGTATTAAATTTTTTGAAATTTCTACATATTTCGGGGAAATTAATTTCGCACGCAATGCACGCAGATATGTTTCCATGATGTGAATCACAACGGGTTTTGCGTCCCCTTCTTGATCAGGTCCCAGATTTACGCACATCTCAGGATTCGTGAGGTTGAGTTTTAGCTTCATGTCGATGCCGTTCATAAGCAGTTTCTCCTGGAACGTGAAGTCTGTATGAAGACGTCCAAAACATTTGTACATCTTTTTTTTAGAATTTTTAAATTTACCCTTTATACTACTTCCGTCTTTAGTCTGATAATACCCCTCGGCTGAACGGTATCCTTAGCTTCTTTTGAAAAGTTGAGGACATTTTCCAGATAGGCTCATCGGTGATAATAACCCGTTTCTGCCGAGATGTTAACCTGATTTAAATACACTTCACATTGGCTGAATGTGGAGTGTAGAAAGTTGGTTTCAGTGTATGGAGAGTAACTATCATCGCAATCCGTTCGATCTGACTGGGCTATACACAGTTTAGCGTACATGTGCATGCAGCTTTGATCAAAAAAGTATGGCCCTGAGCTGGGTATCACGAATTCTATAGGGGCACTCGGCGAACTAATTGTGTTTAATGGGTTAATTATAATAAAGTCGCTATGCTTAATAGAAACCTGTGTACGGGGCATATCAAAGAGGGACAGTTCCGATTTACAACATTGTGAGCTACACGGATGGATGATACGCGCCATGACGAGTCAGAAATAGTGCTACCTCTCTCGACAAGTAGTAATCAGCCTATGATTCGTGAGAGTAGTGTCCTCAGCTTATATCAGTTAAAAAAATGATCAGCCATAGGCTTCATACGCTTAGAACACTTCTTTTTTGATGTCCTTTTACGTTTAGCGCCACGTGTTGGTAACCCCTTCTTCCGGACAGCCCTCTTCATCTTCTTTCCACCACCACGCATTTTTCTCTTTGCATCTTTGATGATTTCGTCCCGTGTACGTTTTAAATGTTTTTTTAGAGCTTCTTTAGGTTTAGTTTCACCCACTATGTCTTTTACCGCGTTGAAACCTGTTTGTAACGCCTTCCTCCCGAGATATCTAGCACCCCTCTTCAACAATGGGACAGCCGTGCGTAGTATGGATGAATAAATGGATCCAAGCCCACTCCCACGCTGATATCACATCCCTCAATAGACTGTGAAGGGCCTTCGGGTCATTATAACTGAATGCGACGAAAGTGTAGCTTCACTGTTAAGCTCCCATCACCGAATGGGAATTTTTTTAACTCAATCGTTCTTATATATATTGAGATATTGGTTAATAGATTAGTCCCGACATCACATAATGGGGCTTGCCATATGTAATGCTCAAACTCTTCCCTCTATGGTTGGGAATGTGTACAATGCACAGCAGGCCAGGCGCGCCTGGGAGTCCCAAACAATTTTATGCTCCACGATATTGCTGTAAATAGAGTACATGTCTGGGGATGTGTAGCTTTCACCCAATTTCTCCAATTTCAACTGACACATTAAGCTCGACAAGTCATATTGTGCCTCGTGAGAAGTATCTCTTTGGAGGGCTGCACCATATCGACCCTCGTCAGCAATTGTGAACAGCTCTTTGTCTTTAATATTTCTACTAAGCGTTGATTTTAACATCAACGTGCGTGCAGGCGTGTCTATGTTTATAACTTCAAACAGTAAGTCGTTTGTCAGGTACGACTTTTCAAGGCTCTTGTTTAACCCCGTCACAATGTCCATGGCTGTGTCATAATGACCGAATCCTAGTGTTACATTTGTAGTATAGTACTGTACCTCACCGAACAGGACTGATCGCATAGTGTTGTCTAAGGTTATGCCTAATTTTTCACACTCATCGACTTTTCTAAGGATCAGAAATAAGATCTGCTCAATTTTAAGAGTAAAAAAATTTGGTGGCCAGCTGGAATTCACAAACACCAACTTCGTACGAACCACGTTCCAACTAAATGGGCCCATAGAGTTCTGTTACAAAGTAGGCCAGGGTGTGTTAGGATGTACAGACAGAAGAAGAGGACGGGAGTGTGACATAGAAGTGGTTAGGCGCCATGTTGCATACTATTTATGCTTCATTATTGTAGCAGCTTTTATATAGGTGCTGAAGCTTCCTGGGGACCCTAGCCATTTCACCAGATACATTTTTTTCTTTCCTGGACCTTTGCTGCCTAAAATGTTTTCAATTTTAAACACTTTTTCATAAATTAAATGCCACTTTCTGCAACTTCTCGCGGAAAAAGCCTCCAGCGATTTCTTCCCCATTCAAATCTTCAACGTAATACATCATTATCTCTCCTTTAGGTCTCACACCACTAACTTTAAAAATCTCACGTGTCCATCCTCGCTCAAATCCCCTTGCGAATTTATTTCCCGAACGCGATAGCGTTACATAATCATTGATTTTGAAACGTGTAGTGTGTGGTGGCGATGATCCACCTCTTCTCACATCAGTCTGTGTGCGCGTACCTCTTTCTAAAACTTCGTTAGGTGTTGTGCCAATCTTGCGGTGGTGTGAACGGTTGTATGACGAAACGAATGATCCCAGAATGTTTATATCGTGACCCGACAATTCAGCGCAAGACAATTCAGCGCGAAAATACCAACAAAGAAGAAGAAAGAACAAATCCAGAGGGAAGAGAGGCTTGCAACTGTTAGGTTAGGTTAGGTTAGGTTAGGTTAGGTTTCTAGTTTTTTAAATAAAATCTTAATTTTAACAATTCTAACAAACTTTGTTTTTTTAAATAAAATTTTAATAATTATACCCCTTTGAAATGTCACCCCTTTGAAATGTCACCCCTTTGAAATGTCACACCTTTGAAATGTCACACCTTTGAAATGTCACACCTTTGAAATGTCACACCTTTGAAATGTCACACCTTTGAAATGTCACACCTTTGAAATGTCACACCTTTGAAATGTCACCCCTTTGAAATGTCACCCCTTTGAAATGTCACCCCTTTGAAATGTCACCCCTTTGAAATGTCACCCCTTTGAAATGTCACCCCTTTGAAATGTCACCCCTTTGAAATGTCACCCCTTTGAAATGTCACCCCTTTGAAATGTCACCCTTTGAAATGTCACTCCTTTGAAATGTCACTCCTTTGAAATGTCACTCCTTTGAAATGTCACTCCTTTGAAATGTCACTCCTTTGAAATGTCACTCCTTTGAAATGTCACTCCTTTGAAATGTCACTCCTTTGAAATGTCACTCCTTTGAAATGTCACTCCTTTGAAATGTCACTCCTTTGAAATGTCACTCCTTTGAAATGTCACTCCTTTGAAATGTCACTCCTTTGAAATGTCACTCCTTTGAAATGTCACTCCTTTGAAATGTCACTCCTTTGAAATGTCACTCCTTTGAAATGTCACTCCTTTGAAATGTCACTCCTTTGAAATGTCACTCCTTTGAAATGTCACTCCTTTGAAATGTCACTCCTTTGAAATGTCACTCCTTTGAAATGTCACTCCTTTGAAATGTCACTCCTTTGAAATGTCACTCCTTTGAAATGTCACTCCTTTGAAATGTCACTCCTTTGAAATGTCACTCCTTTGAAATGTCACTCCTTCGATACAGACCCAATTTAGCATATATATAAATATACAAATTTTTATCTTTTTTATTTATTGCGATTTATTTTTATTATTTTTAACTAAACTTTTAACTGTACTGACTTGCACTGAATTGTCGGCGCTGAATTGTCTTGCGCTGAATTGTCTTTGCGCTAAATTGTCGGCGCTGAATTGTCCTGCGCTGAATTGTCGGTGCTCCTGTTTATATATCTGTATGTGTTTTTATAGGTAAAATAGCGATGCATGCGTTCCTTTATGGTACGTTACGCTTTCAGCTAAAGGGGCATTATGTATAGAATTGCTAGTGTACTAACTCATATTAAACTCTGTCAGCATGTTCTGAAAAGCACGGCATATAAATTCTTTCCGCATATCCGTAGAAAAGTAGCCAGGGACTCTAGTTTCTTTCAAAATCAGTGTTTTGTTAGTTTTGCACTGTTTCAGGCGATTTATTTTTGAGAGGAATTAGCCACAGATATCTAGAGAATACATCTATTATGAATAGGATATAGCAGTAGCCATCATTATACACTGAATATCTTTGCATGTCTGTTAAATCCGCTTGCCAAATAGAGTCACTCGAAGCCGCTGTTGTCCTGGCCGTTTAAAACCTTTTTCTCACCGGCTTATGAAGTGTATAAGCAACCTGCTCCCGCAAAAACCTCTCATCTTTTTTCCCTACTCCATCATTGTAAACACCTTTGTCCAGTCTATTAACACCACCATAGGAGGTGGGGTTAGAAATGTCATAATAGCGTTTTCTTAATATGTTAGCCATTTGCGTATTTTAGAGACACGTGGATAAGGTTGGCTGTTTGGTCTCTTCTTTCTCCTCTTCAGAGATGCTACTGTTGGGGGTAATGTCGTACTCAGTTGTGACACATGAGAGACTTGCTCCAAGTCTTTTAACCTTTTCAGATTTCCTATCAATGGTTTGGAGACATTTATTTGTTGTAGTCTTGTTTTAATATGCTTCCATCCTGTTGGTGAGGGCCTCTCCCACTTTCTCACCAGATCATGGACAATGTGGACGATATTCGATCCCGGTACCCTTGTTCGTTCAACAATGACCTCGCCTGTATCGGTCTACTATATGATGGGGTCCTCACTCGATAGATTATAAAGACTTAAGTCTTTATTCCTCAATGTTTGTGGGAGACTGCTTTTTAATACATGCTCGATGTGTTGCGTTCCGTTATTCTTTGGTTGGTCATCTTTAACGTCGGGCCCAGGTCCTATGTCATCATGCTCATCGTTGCTCGCGCTGTACCTAATAACCACGGGGAGCTCTGCCGGATTCTTATAATCTTCGTACTCATGAAGAAATTTCTGCAGAGCCTCTTGGTACAAGATCCTTTTCTCATCAGGTGACTTTTCACTGTTTAATACGGCTAACAATTCGCTTTCCATTCTTTTACGCGGTTCTAGAACCGTGTCTTGATCCTTTGAACTTTGCAGTGAAGCATACACCTCGTGCGAAATCACTACAACTTTCTTCATTATATTAATCTAGTCAGTAATGGTCGCAAAACTGAAAATAAGATGGGGAGGAACGATCACCCTCTTTGTACAATAATTCGCTTTTTCTTCCCCACAGTTTGACTTTTACGAGCAAGCGCACGTATTATGTTCTTGTAACGACGTTGGTGAGCCTTCTGAGGGAGTTTCGTTGGCACATTACATTTTATAACATCAAAAACAGATTTCACAGATGCATTTTAAAAAGTCGGAGTCGATACTTTTAACAAACATCTGTTGCAATGCCCGGAGCAATTGTTGATAGACTTTTATTAATTCACGATATTTCTTCTGCCTATTTCTCATTCTGGAATATACACCGTTTCAGGCTCGTTTGGGAATATATTCGTTCTTAGAAGCATCCTAAACGTGTTTCGCGGGTGAAGGTCAAAAGCAAATATCTGTAACGCTAACTTGAGGCTTCTTTATAAACCTCCAAAAATTACTTACACTCTTTCGGGAACATTTGATTGGCTAATACCCCAATTTGTGACACATCTTTACGTTGCGCGAATAAGACTACATATTGTGTATTTAATGACAAATCACGCATGTATCTATTTTTGAAAAATAGATTCTGATTGATGAAGAATACGCTTATGTTAAGATGGTGGGAGAACAATGTAAATGTCCTGGCAAACTTTTTATCCATTTCTAACATGAGATCGTCAATTACAATGACTGTATGCTCATTTCCCTTTAACGAATTAACGTCATATACACCTCTGTGGAACAAAATATCATCTTGGTACTCGTTGAACACTGATTGATACGTTGAATAGCACCATATTACTTTATGCACAAATTTTGAAAACATCTCCCCCTTATTTTTAATGATTTTAAGCATAAACACAGTTTTACCACATCCTATAGGGCCAGATATAATACATGTGGAGGGTGCTTGTGAACCTGAATTTTTCTACAGATTCCATCTCTAACACGTCACACCCCTAAGGTAATTTTCAAAATATAACAAAATTTAAGTGCTTTTTAGCGATTTAGAAGTTTTCATAGCGTGCCAGCTTAATTTAACTTATACCTGTGACGGCTTAAACTAATTTTTAACTGCACGATGCCGTCGCAGAAAGCGTCTTGTGTTAGGTGTAGGGTAAACCGGTGGTATTTGGAATTTAAGGATTATAACGGCGGTCCTATGGCGATTACTGGTAGATCAGTTTGTTTCTTTTGCGAGTTCATGGAGGAATTAGTTGACATAAAACGCAGTGTACGTGAGGTAACGGAAAGACTTGCAACGCTTGATGAGGGCAGGAGTAGGGCTACGGTTGACGAAAGCCGAACCAATACTAAAGTTGGAGACTTTAGTAATTTGAAGGGTGAGGTGCGTAACCTAGTTTCTAGTTTAGGTAGCTTATCGGGAAGGTTGGATAAAGTTGAGGAAGGGGTTAAGGTTGTCCGAGATTAGTAGATGGGGAGGGATTTAGAGAAGTTAAGGGTGGAGCTAGGCCGCGTACGTTAGGTGATAGGAATCCCCCCCCCTATCGAGGTTTCGAACCCTTTCGCCCATTTGGAAAGGGACGTGAATGAGGGGGAAACTATTTTAATTGGGGACTCTTTAGTGCGCCACATGGACAAAGAGTTCGTTGAACGGCATCCAACCAAGAGGAGGAGGGTCTGTCTCCCAGGGGCCAGGGTTGACAGAGTTAGAGACGAAGTGGATAGGATTGACGTTGCCTCCCGTCACTCGATGTTGGTGACGATGGTAGGAGGCAACGACTCGTATAGGCCCGATACGAGAGTGCCTGACCTTTTGGAGAGATATAGGGGGTTAATTAGGTCCCTGAAGGCGAGGTCAGATAGGTCTTTAGTTCTAGGTATTACCCCTAGGCACGGGTTGGGTCTTAGGATTACGTCAAAAACAATATTTTTATAATAAATTAGAAGAGATTTGTGCTGAGGAAAATGTACCCTTCGTAAAGCTGTGGTCCGAATTCAGTGATCCTAGCCTTTTTATAAAAGATGGGGTGCATTTTAATGAAATAGGTAATGCTAGGCTAGGTAGGTTAATAGACGAAAACGTGCGAAAGCTGTATAGGTCGAAGCCTTCTTTAAACGTTGTGGGTCCGGGGAACGCGGGCCCGACGTGAAAAATAGTTTAAAACGCGGGCCCGTGGTAAAAAATAACTTAAACGTCTTTTATTGTAACGCGCGTAGTATTAGAAATAAATTAAATGAATTTAAGGCGATAATTTATTCCGGCAACTATGATATAGTTGCTATCACTGAAACTTGGTTAAATACCGTGACTCGGGACTTGTTGGGGGAACTTGATATACCGGGTTTTAAACTCTTTACTAATGATAGGTTACATAGGTTTGGTGGAGGCGTTTTGCTGTACATTCGTAATTCCCTTAGGGCTATCGAGGTTAAGTTAGATTTTCCGGCAGCAATTAATGCGATATGTGTTGAAGTTAGGGCGCGTAGTATTAGTTTTAATTTTGTTGTTGTTTATAGACCTCCCGTTCAACCCCTCGATACAGATACTAGATTTTACTCACTTCTTGGTAATTTTATTGACAATCGGAATAGTATAATTGTCGGAGACTTTAACTGCCCTAATGTTAATTACGAGACTTTTACTGGTAATGAGGAGGGTTTGAGATTGTTGAGTTTATGGAGATAACTTTTTACGACAGATAGTTACCGAACCAACGCGCGGTGACAATATTTTAGATTTGGTGATGACGAACGGCGAGAATATAGTCGAAGGTTTAGAAGTAGGCGAGAGTTTAGGATGTAGTGATCATCAAATTCTTAGGTTTAAGTTATTGATAGAAAACACTAAGGATAGTAACGTAATAGAAGTCCCTGATTTTCGTAGGGCTAATTTTGATAGTTTTGCGGATAGGATGAGAGTAGTGGACTGGGATAACTTATTTATGGGTAATGACACAAATTTGCGTTGGGTGGCGTTTAAAGAAAGTTTTAGGAATATTGAAAGGGAGTTTATTCCTCGTAGGCCCAAGCGCGCTAGAAATCATGGTAGGCCGAAGTGGTGGACTAGGGAAATAGGCGAGTTCATAAACGAGCGTAATAGAGCGTATAGACTTAATAAGCGCAATGGCACGGCAGCTAACTTTAATAGATATATCGAGCTTAGACGTCAGGTTAAAAGATCAGTTAGGAATGCCAAGCGTAATTTAGAGATACTTATAGCTGCGGATAGTAAACATAATCCAAAAAAGTTTTTTGAATAGGTTAATAATCGTAAGCCGGTAAAAGACAACCTAGGCCCTCTAGTGGATGTTAATGGCGCTTTGGCTTCTGACGCTCAGGCGATGGCGGGTATTTTCAATAACTTTTTTGCGACAGTTTTTACCGTAGAAGACGTAAATAATGTCCCCGACGTTGACGATATCGTTCCATTTAGTAGCGAGACAATTTTGGATGAAATAACTGTTTACGAGGGTGAGATTGTGCATTATATCGATAGGCTAAAAGTTAGCAAGGCTCCAGACCCTGACGCTTTTTATCCCAGACATTTGAAAGATTTGAAAGACGTTATCGTAGGCCCCTAAACGAAGATTTTTAATCAGTCACTCGAAACGGGGATTATTCCTGAAGACTTCAAATTAGCTAACGTCACGCCTATTTTTAAAATAGGCGACCGCGCAGTAGCTAGCAATTATAGGCCCATTAGCTTAACGTCAATTGTCGGTAAACTTTTGGAATCCGTAGTTAGGGATCGTATCATCGATCACTTAGAAAGTAGAGATTTGATTAATAGTAGTCAGCATGGGTTTCGTCACCATAGGTCTTGTTTAACTAATTTGTTAGAATTTTATAACGAAATAGTACGCGAATACGATAGGCATAGAGCAGCTGACGTTATTTATTTAGATTTTAAAAAGGCGTTCGATACAGTTCCGCATAGGAGACTAATTGCGAAGGTCAAAGCGCACGGTATACGCGGTCAGGTAGCTAACTGGTTAGAAGAATGGCTTCGTGCTAGGAGACAGAGGGTCGTAGTTAATGGTAGTGAATCGGGGTGGTTAGATGTAGGTATCGGTGTCCCACAGGGTTCAGTGTTAGGCCAATTGCTATTCGTAATTTACATTAACGACATAGATGTAGGATTGACTAGTAACGTGTCAAAATTCGCGGACGATACTAAAATAGGCGGTAAGGTTGTTAACGAGGACGATAGAAATAGTCTCCAAGACGATGTAAATAGGATTATGGAGTGGACAGATAAGTGGCAGATGCAATTTAACGTAGACAAATGTAAAGTTTTGCATATAGGTTCTCGCAACAATAATTACACGTACACGATGGATAATAGGGAGTTAGCGAGCGTTGACGAGGAAGTAGATTTAGGCGTACGCGTATCTAAGGATTTAAAGGTTAGGAACCAGTGCCTGGAGTCTTGCGCAAAAGCTAATAGGATGTTAGGCTTCATAGCGCGTAATTTCGAATTTAAGTTGAAGGATATTATATTGCCCCTTTACAAGTCCCTAGTCAGGCCTCATTTAGAATATGCAGTTCAGTTTTGGTGCCCGTACTTGCGTGAGGATATTGATAGGTTAGAAACGTTTCAACGTCGTGCCACGAAACTGATTCCGTCATTGCGCAATAAGCCTTATGAAGATAGGATTAAAGAGTTAGACCTGTATTCACTCGAAACTTGGAGATTAAGGGGGGAGCTTATTGAAGTTTTCAAAATCGTTAATAACATCGATAACGTAAATTTTGACAAATTGTTCACTTTCGATAATAGTAATACTCGTAATAACGGATTTAAGTTGCGTGGCAGACGTTTCATTACTAATATCGCTAAAAACTTCTTTACGTTTAAAGTAATTGATAAATGGAATAATCTTCCGGCCTCAGTCGTTCATTCTACCGGCGTTAATATGTTTAAAAACCGTCTTGACAGACATTTTAAAAGTATTAACTTTGTTTAAAATAAAAAACAAAGTTAGCAACAGGAGCTCTGATGGTGGTGCTCGAGGTTGAGTCTGTTGACGACAAATGCCAGCTTGTGACATGCCAGCGTGTGATGCCACCAATAAAAAAAAAAAATAGACTAACACGAACGTAGATGTAGCTCGTAGCGTAAACTAACCCACTTTTTGTTTAACTTTACCTACTTTTTTTTTTTTCCCTTATCCTCTCCTTACTTTGCATGTCTGTAACTCTCTTTTCTTGCATGTTTGTAGTTTGCATGGTATGGCAGTGAGTTAAGACTGTGTTTGCATGGTTTGTAAGCGTTCTTATTTTACTTCTTTTCATCTTTCACCCCTCTCCTATTCTCTCCGACTATTTTTTTGACTTGTCGGCAGTGGCCGGCGGATGATGATGGTGAGTCTTTTTTTCTCTTTTTCTGAATGAATGTTAACCCACGAGTGATAGGTGTTCGTCCTTACTTAACCCCTTATTCTCTTCTCTTTTCCTAACCCCCTACTCTTTCCTTTCTCTCGGGCTAACCTTAGAGTGGATCTTAGGGTCTTTGTTAGCCTTAGCTTCTGTAGATCTGTAGATCTTTATCCCTGCGTGCTCAGTTGGCCGCTGCAAACCCTGTAGCTCAGACGTGTATTTTCTCACGTAGACGAAAAATAGTGATGGCTACTTTTGATATTGCGTGTTCGACGTTTATGAAGTGGTATTCGAAAGTCGGAAGATGTGGTGAATACTGAAAGACTGCCTACCCACCCTTCCTTTGAGACTTTTAAGGATACATTGAATCGCGCGATGGAACAAGATGTTCAAATACTCTATGGATATTCCGGCGAGAGTATTGCCGGATTTCGCGACACAAACGATGTAATGGAATACGTTGTAGGGCTAAACTGTATAAAAGCGTACATATACGGTGAGGTGAAAGAAACAACGTGTGCAGAAGAGAAGCAACGGATATGGATAATGAATCGTGTTGATAAGTGGTGTGACAGGCGGTGTTATGTCATGCTGCATCATACCGAGTACGCCTACCCTGCGGCTGAGAATGTAAACCTTGTCATCATGGACAAGCTTAAGTACTTTCACCATTACATTCCTATATATCATGATGAGGTTCGCAGAGGGGTTGTGGCTAAAGGCCTGTGTGAGTTTTTGATAGAATTTAGAAACGAGTATTGATTGTTAAACAAAAAGGATAAATATGGTAACATGTTTCTCTCAAATAGTGCAACTGATTGTGAATAAAATGTTTAGTTCGTGAAATTCACCCTAAGCGAAAATGTCTGGTGCGTATTCTGGGGAGTGGGAACGATAAAACATGAAAACCGATATTGCTTCATGTATCGGAAAATTTCTCAAAACACCTACCCAGTATAATGGGATATAAGTACTCACGTCGGAACAACGACGTACACATTTCATCAGCTTATGGTGTGACTCGCTCCTCCCGTCGAGCCGATCCGGCCACCCGTTACTCATAGTCATCTCAGAGCTTGAACCGACTGGATGTGCACTCCCCGAATAGGATGGAACTTCCTTTGAGAAGCATTCTCAATGCAGCTTACGTGTCCGTAACGAAGTCATTGCGCGTGTTCAGGCCTGAAACCGGTACCATTAACTATGTACTTGAATCGATTTGCAGGCAAGCAAACTCTGGTAAACGTAATGTTATTTATTTAAGTGTTGAGGAGATGAATAAAGTATTCATGATAGTTGAGAAGTGGGGTGAGGACCGTTATAAAATACCTGCAGGTGTAGGTACAAGAAGAGAACAGATTAGTGATTTCTCCTCATATGCCAATATTTGTACGTTGTGTATAAATAACGATCAGCCATGCATTTATATACGACAGATGTGGAAGAATGCATCTGATAATAACGCTCTTGTCCCCACGCGAAAACGATTCATCCTCGACAGAATGTTTGAAATTGTCGGATTCTGCAAGCTGAAACCTACATTAGACGCGCGTGTTACGTATATGATTTATTTTGACACGGTTCTTGAATATGCATACACCACTCTTCTCGAAGGATTTATCGAATGTAGGAATGAACAAGGCGAGAATGGTCTATAGATGGATGCTTATTTAAAAGGTTTAGACTCTTCGAAATATCCCGAAATTTAGTACAAAGGACTTGAGCGGTACAGGACAGAGCTCGCCTACACTGTTCACCCTGAAGAGTTGTACCTCTATATAATGAACAGCTGTCGTTACGACTTGGAAGATTATTTCAATTGCCGCTATGCGGAGTGAAGAAGATTTCACGATTGAAAAACACAGGTCGGTAAGAAAAAACCCTCGATTGGAAAGGCGTATATATATAAACTTGTATTTAATAATGATGTGGTGGCTAACGACACCCTCTTTGTGTGTACTTTTGATTGTATTCTATCCGTGTTTAAAGATACCTTGCCAACCGAATGTAAAGTAGGCATAAAAATAGTATTGAACGATATGAAGGCCATTTACATCAAGTATAGGAGCCCGCACACCTTCAGCGGTGAAATAATATTAAATAGTATTTACTGCTTAATGCAAAGCAATAATGGTGTGACTGTAGACTCGATTATGTGCGAGTTTAGTGTTTTAGTTAAGCGCAGTAGAACATAAAGTATTTTGATGTATATTTATTTTCAATGTATTTAATTATTTAAATAATTGAGTATATATATTAGGGTGTTTCATACCTATAGGGTAAAATAAAAATGAGCTTGGAGTTTTAATCCACACATTTCTCCGTATTCTAAAGAACACGAAAACACGTTTGTGCAAGTTTGAACGAGATCGCGCTGCATTTAGAGGTCCCCAACTTTGACGACTTTTTGTCAGTTCATTTCTCGCCTGCCTGCAGTGAAGACGGTTTTCTTCGTCACTTGAGCCTTTCGTGTTGTATAGCCTATTGGACAACTATGGAGGTAATTATATATGCTACTAATTATCTCATTTTACTGTGGTATTGAAATTTATTATTATTATTTAATTTGTCATTTTACTGTGGTAGTGATATTTATTATTAATATTACATGAAATTAATTAGTCTGTTGCATATTGGACAACTAAGCTGGTAATTATTTATGATACTAATTAATGTAATTTTACTGCGGTATTGAAATTTATTTAATTAATGAATTGTCAAAGAGAACGTAGTGTACACGTATCAGTTTTATAAATAAAGAAAAGCAGTAACTGGGACTCGAACCAGTGTCATAGCCGTTTGGCGGCATCGCTCAAGTCGGCGTACACAGCACGCTATCCACTCCCTAGATGGTGTAGTGGATAGCGTGCTGTGTACGCCGACTTGAGCGATGCCGCCAAACGGCTATGACACTGGTTCGAGTCCCAGTTACTGCTTTTCTTTATTTAATTAATGAAATTAATTACGATGTGAAATTATTTCTGTGGAATTATTTAGTTTGTTTTCTTTTCCAGGTGTCTACCAGAGCGAAAACAGAAGTGTTTCTTATTGGCCAGACGGATGCGAACATCACATCAAGTGGCCTTCCAACTCAGTTGCAAGTACTCAAAAAGTACTTTTACCACCAAAAGGAGCAAAAATTTGGACGTACTAAATGCCTGAACCTGTGCCTGGATGCCTGTCTCATATTTTGGGAGAGAGCGAGAATCCCCATGATGCGTCGAGATTCGGCCTTGAGGAAGATGGAATCCCTTCTCAAGGAATACGACCGGCTTGTGAAGCACAAGTCACATAAAGCAGAGTCCTTCCGAGTGAAGGAGGCGATGTTCAAGGAGGCAATAGCGAAGGAGATCATGGACATTGCTCATTCACAGGCTAAGGAAATGATGAAGAATCAGGAGGACATCCACTTTCTCGACATGCAGCGTGAAGATCCAAATTCCTGCAGCATGGGCCATGTTGACATGAAGCTTCACTATAAGGAGATAAGGAAGAGGCTGGACAAGATTAAGGAACAACAGGAGAAGGCCAGGAAGGAACAAGGAGCTGCAGAAGATACGGGGGCTTTAGTGATTTCAACTTCGTCAGAGACTGACTCAGATGTCGTTGACCCAACCGTGGAAGTTTTTCGATCCTCCTCCAAGGGAAATACCAAGAAGCGACGCAGGAATCTGATCTGACGAAGAACGAAGAGCAGAAGCAGTATTTGCTCAAAACTGTGATGCAGCATAGGGCGAAATACCCGAATAAAACCAAGAAGGATTTCATGGACAAATGATTCGCAAGAAGTGGTTATGTTTTTTGTATCTTTGTGAAAATGTGTAGTGAAATGGTACTCGTTTGTTGAATAAAAATTCATTGACAGATTTTTGTTTAATTTTTTCCGTTTATGATCTGCCAGAGCATCAAACTGGGGACCCGTAAACTTTAAACTATTGAATTAATACTTCGGTTTATCAGTCTCCTCAGCAAATGGAACAAGGGGATCCATGTGGATTAAAATGTTTCCAAACTTTTAATTTATGAAACACCCTAATATATATATATATATAAAAAACATTTGGTTAGCTTCCGCCCGAATTGTTCATTCTGACGAAGGTCACGCTTTTCACTCCACCTTAGACCTACAGTTTAACGTGGAATCCGAACCACGTCCCATCAGCAGCCCAGCGTCTTAACCACTAGGCCACATAAGGTACCCATTTATCTACCAACCACTTTCTTTATTGTGTGGAAAGATGAATAGCTGGGTTTTGCTGCGCGCCGGCTTCCGTCGGGTCTCGAACCCGGGGCCGATGGATTCGTAGTCAGCGATGCTAACCACTACACCACCGAGGCGCATGTATATATTTTTCCTGTACTAATATGTTAATGATTATACTACATCGTTTTGTATATTGTTATTTTTATTTTCAATATATTTAATATTATTTTTTATTTTCAATATATTTAATTATTCAATATAATTGTGTGTGTATATATATATATATTTCCTGTACTAATATGTTGATGATTATACTCCGTCGTTTTGTATATTATTTTTTCATTTTTTTATTATATACAGGGTGTCCCAGAATTAACTATCTATTTCAATGAAATCGGACAAATTTAATAAAAACTGACATAATTTTGTGTTTATTACTAAATTATGATACAAAAACAAATAGATTTATAAATCATAAGTCAAAACTTTATTGAGAAGTTTCAACATGTGCACCGTCTGTATCTCTGCAAATTTCAAATCTATCCTCAGCGCTGCGAAACACATTTTGAAGCATTTCAGGTGTTATCTCCCGCACTGCCAACTGGATGCGTTCTTTAAGTTCAGCTAAACTATTGATCTTTTGGCGATAAACCTTTGTTTTTATGAAACCCCATGCAAAGAAATCCAGGGGTGTCAAATCCGGAGAACGCGGAGGCCAAGGTCGAGGTCCTCCACGTCCAATCCACCGATTCGGAAGGCGTCTGTTGAGGTATTCTCGAACAATTAGAGCATAATGACATGGTGCTCCATCTTGTTGAAACACAACATTATCAAGAATGCCATCATCAAGAAGCTGTGGTTCGAGAAACTGCTGAAGCATATCAAGGTAGACGGTACCTGTTACAGTTGCTTCCGCAAAGAAGAATAGGCCATAAATTTTGGATTTGGTCATTCCAAGCCACACGTTAACTTTTGGAGAGTCTCTTTGCCATTCTATGACTTCAGACGGTCTTTCATTGGACCAGATACGACAGTTGTGTCGATTGACTTTACCACACGTGTGGAAAGTCGCCTCATCACTGAATAAGATGTTATCCAATAAACTTTCATTTTCGATTTGATCCACAATTTCTGCACACCTTGCTGCTCGATTTGGATAATCCTCTTCATTTAGGGCATGCAGTACTTGAATGTGATAAGCCTTTTTCATCAGTGTCGAACGCAAGATTCTATGAACTGTTGTCTTGGATGTGAGTCTTCGACCGGCCTCCCTAACCGAAGTTGTTGGTTCATCCTCAAACAATTGTCGTACCTGTTCGGTACTGTTACGTGCTGTCCTTGGGCGTCCTCTTCCCACCTCGTCGTGTACGGATCCAGTTCTTTTAAATTTGTTCACAAGTTCACGAATCGCTTTGTCTGTAGGACCGGTTCTGTGGAATCTTCTTGTAAATTTTTCTCTGATTTCATTACATTGCATTCCTTTGATACGGGATGTTACAACAAAGATGCGTTCTTGTGTATTCATTATTAATAGGGTTCTGAAAGAGAATGAAAATAAAACTATGAAAAACTATGAAAAAAATTATGAAAATAAAATTATGAAAAAAATTTAGAAATTTATACATTTTTAACACATATTAAACATGATAAACATGATAAACATAAATAAAAGTGTTTTTAAAAAATTTGTCCGATTTCATTGAAATAGATAGTTAATTCTGGGACACCCTGTATATATATATTCCTCGTTCGTATTTCTTATATTATTATTAATTTTTATTGCATATATTCCTCGTTTTTATAGGATTGTATATTTATTTTCTGTATATTTCGTGAAATTGATTCCAATAATTCGTCTAGTTAAATAGAATGATGTATTGGTGTTTTGTTTAATTATTTTGGGTGTATATATAAACGATATTATTATTTAATTATATGTATACCAAATGGCTGGTTAGGCCTTCTAAACCGACTGACGGATTTCTAAGCCAACTGGCAGATTAAGGCAACTGGCGGGCTAAGCCAACTTGCAGAAAGCCAACTGTCAAGAATATATGCTTTAATTAAATAAATAGCGCAATATGGCAACTCAACCCTAATAATACGAGTATACACCTGAACAAGCCACTTACGCCTTCTAAGAAGCCTTCTAAGCCAACTGGCTGATTAGTATCTTATAAGACAGCGGGCGCTCGGATGAACTCTCATTATGCGTCTGGTAGGAGCCAGGCGAACAGAACACCCCTCTATCCTTCTTTGGTTATGGCTTAGGTTAGGCTTCCCTTTGGGGGGGTGAGGCCGTCCCATCTCCTCCCCCAAAGACCCTCCCCCTTTCTCTCCCTCTCTTAGGTTAGGTATACCCGTTTGGGGGTGAGGCCGTCCCAGCTTCTCCCCCAAAGAGGTTAGGTGGACATCCCCAGCTTGCTGGGGGAGTTCCCCTTCATTGCAGCTTGTGGATAACCCCTCCCCCTTGTTGCATAACCTCTTGCAACATTGATCAACATTTGAAAATGCATTGCACTCTAACCTTTTGCGGTTATGCTACTCACACCTACATAGCGACTCTTCGTTTCAAGAGAATCATTTGGCCAACGAGGTTGAATTGATTATTAAAATCACCCGCAGGGCCCCAAAGATACTGTATGTTTAAACTTGGTTGGTTACTGAAGGAAATTCTTGTAGCAATAGTCAACCATGACGTTATTTTAGGCAAATATTAAAGGCCTCATTTATAATGAATGGCGCCTCTGTCGGTAGAGCTCTAGAAATGGAACACTCTACTGGTGATGAAATTTCATTGTGTTTACGTGCCTTCCAAAACTTATTTCTTGGTACAAACAAATGTAACGATGTTGGAATAAGGGTACCAACAAGAGATTATATAAACAAAACCAATGTCTACGCCTTCGATATTTCTACTGATCACTGCTCGGATGCTTACACACACACTTAAATCTTCAAAAAACAGGGATATTTGGCATTGAAAATAGAGTTTAGCCGACCCTCATCTATTCCTCTAAGTTAGGGGTGGCCAAAACGTCGATCGCGATCTACCAGTAGATTGCAGAATAACCAGTAGCTTAGCCTAGCAACAGAGACCTTACATTTCATAATACTAACGAGCACACGACCCGACCGCTACTACCAAAAATTAGCGTTCTTTGTGCTATCACCTCCATTATCGGTAGCAACATTTACTTGCCTTATCTTTGTGTTTACGTCATTTAACAAAAAATAACAAAGTTTAACTTTAATAATTCTGAGAGATATTTAATTAATGTCACAGAAAATGATACCGCTAACTTTAATTTCTGCCAAAATTTCATACCGCGGTAAGCTGAGCTGTTATGAGCACGTGTCACTTAAGTGACGGGTCAGTCATTTGGAATAATCGGTGGTGAAGGTCAGTCTCCAGTCCAATTGCATTAACACCGTTAAAATGAGTGCTGGACCAAGTGGCAAGAAAAAAAAACTTACAACTTTCACAATGAGTGGGAGACGGCATATTTTTTTACGATGAAAAATTCCAAATGTGTGTGTTTAATTTGCCATGCATGTGTCGCTTTCGTCAAAAAGGGGAATTTAGAGAGGCATTTTAAAACTATTCCAAGCGGTATGACAGTGATTTCCCAGCTGAAAGTGAACTACGTAAGAGAAAAGTCAATGAACTTAAGTCTCAACTTAGTGCTCAGGAGTCTATCTTTTCAGGGCCTAGCATAAAATCGAAAGCAGCAACGATTGCGTCATTTCGGGTGAGCCGTGTACTTGCGAAACACAAGAAACCTTTTCAGGATGGAGAAATATTCAAAGAAGCATTTACAGAGGCAGCAGAATCGTTGTTTCAGAATTTCAGTAATAAATCGGAAATATTGTGTGCTTTAACTAGCTTCAGCTATCCAGAAACACCGTGATGCGGCGTTGTGAAGTAATAGATGAGAATTCGGTGGAACAACAAAAGAAAGACATACATGACTGCGTGTTCCTTTCACTTCAGTTTGATGACTCGACAGATGTGATCGACACATCACAATTATGCATTTTTATTAGAATCTTGTTTGAAGATATGACTGCCAAAGAAGAACTGCTTAAAATCCTACCTTTAAGAGGGAAAACTCGAGGTGAGGACATTTTTCATGCACTCAGTGAGTTTGTTAACGACACAATTCCTACTTCAGAAGCTTGTGAGCATAACAACTGACGGATCACCTGCTATGACTGGCCGCTCCAATGGGTTCATCGCCCTGTGCAAAAGTGACAAAAGGTTTCCAAACTTCTTTAATTATCACTGCATAATTCACCAATAAGCATTATGTGGTAAATTGTTGAATATTAAAGAAATTATGGATATTTTCCATAAGATTGTGTGTTCTATTCGGGCGAGAAGTCTACAAAGGCGTCTCTTCCGGTCTCAGCTAGAAGAAAATAAAGCAGAACACACTGACCTTTTGTTGCACACTGATGTCAGGTGGCTAAATACAGGTAAATTCCTGCAGAGGTTTAGGGATCTCTTACCTGAAATTAAAGACTTTCTGAAGTTAAAATAAACATATTACAAAGAGTTGGAAGACGAAGTGTGGCTGTTAGATTTAGCTTTTTTGACTGACACCACTGCTTTTCTAAATCAGCTAAACTTAGAGTTGCAAGGTAAAAACAAAACTATTGTTGAAATGATTACCTCAGTGAATGCTTTTAAAAAAAACTAGAACTGGTATCCTCACTGCTGCAGCGACACCAACTGCGGAACTTCAAAAACATGATGTCAGAGCTGGAAAGTCAGGGGAAAGAATGCGACCAGTTTGACAGTGTTCGATACGTTGAACAGTTGCAGAATGTTATTATAAACTTCAACAGACGGTTTCAAGACTTAGCAACACTAGAACATTCATGTGCTTCCCATTTGGTGCAAACTTTAACATTGATGATATTGCATCAAAAATGGCCTTATTGTTTAATATGGACATACCTGCAATCGAGAATGAAATTTTGATTCTGCGAAACGACATTCAAATCAAATCAGAAGGAAACTTTTGGCACCTACTTCTTGAAGAAAAGTATCTGAATGTCAGAAAAAGTGCCATGTACTTGACAGCATTTTTTGGATCAACCTACCTTTGTGAATCAACGTTCTCACACATGAATATCATCAAATCAAAATACCGAGCCACTCTGACAGATGATCACCTGGATGCTTGTTTGAGGCTAGCAATCAGCAGCTATAATCCGGACTACACACGGCTTGCTGATGTCATGCAGTGCAAATCGTCACATCAGTAAAGCTCTTCTTATTCCAGTATACCTAATTTCTAATAAGTTTGGGGGTTAAAATTTAATGAAAAATATATCTGTGTGCATTTGGCAATATATTTTTATATTCACTTCATTTTATTCTTGGTTATTCTCTGTGTGTATATATACAGGCCGTCCCAAAAAATGTATACACACTTTAACAGCTGATAGCTCAATTGATGTTTCCTTCTTTCCAAGTTAAACCCTTTAGAATTAATAATGGCAGTCAGACTAAGCTTTGAACAAAGGAAATTCATTCTAAAATGCTACTGGAAGTGTGAAAACGCAGTTGAAGTGCAAAGACAGTTTAGGAGGGAGTTTCAAACAGATCCACCAAAGCGACTTACCATCACTCGAATTAGAGATAAGTTGGAAGCCGATGGAACTGTTCAGAATGTCCACAAGAAGCGTTCCGGAAGACCACGGACATCGACAAGCCCCACAAAGCAAGAAAGAGTACTGGAAACGTATCACCAAAGTCCAAGAAAATCTGTGCGGCAAGCGAGTCGTGAGGTAGGAATTTTAGAATCGTCTGTCCAACGCATTTTGAAGCGCTGTCAATGGAAAAGTTACATTCCAAGATTAGTCCATGCTATTAATGAAGATGATCCGGACCGAAGAGTGGAGTATTGCGAGTGGTACTTGGCACGATGTGGATGTGGATTGGACGAAGGGGTTTCGTAGAATACCCTCCGCGTTCACCAGACCTCACACCACTAGACTTTTTTTATGGGGATACTTAAAAGACAAAGTCTACGCTATAAAACCTGCAACAGTCGCTGAATTGAGAGCAGCCATTGAACGAGAATGCACACAAATACCAAACGAAATGTTTCGTGATGTTTGCGATTCCATTGCTTCGCGTTATCAGCAGTGCCTGGACCAGAACGGACGTCAGTTTGAAAACAGGCGTTGACAAAACAATTAAATAATGTCTGTAGATTCTATTACATTTTGAAAATGAAATGTATTTTAATAAACACTGCCTTTATAATTATTTAAAGTGTGTATACATTTTTTGGGGACGCCCTGTATGTATATATAAAACTGGGCTGGTGGATCGTATAGGGAGAACTTTGGAAAAAGTACATCCCATCTCAGTAAAGTCTGGCCACCCCTGCTCTAAGTGTACTACTCTATCTAGAATCCCAATAGCTGATTGAAATTGAGCGGCTTGAGTTGGAACTAGCCGTTCGTCATAGGTATAGAATATTAAAGATTTATGAGGTGTGCAGTTTACAGAAGCGTTATAACCTTTTCACTCCTTATATCAACACCTTCCTGAAAGATAAAGTTTAAACGTTGGGATTTCCATGGGGAGTTAAGAACGAGGACGAAAAGGCGGACTATGTTCAGCATTGCAACAAGAATAATGATTAGTAACATCCCCTCATATTGTATTATTTGTACGTTAACTATGAGTCAATAGGAGTCAACTGTGTGTTGAGACAATTGATGTGGAAAACTAATCTAAAACCCGTTAGTAGAAACAATGTTAATAACGGACTAGTACCTATTTGTTGCCATTTCATCCTGATGGACTGTTTGAAATTGCCGCCTTCCTCAACCTGAAACTTTTGTTAAATGTGAGTTGATGATTTGCGTTATTTTGATACCGTTCTCGAGCATGCCAATACATTTTTAATTGATAATTTTATGAAGTGTAGAGATGAACAAGGTGAGAACGGATTGGAGCTTAGGGAATATTTAGAATACACTTCCCCCGAGAAGTATCACTCAATTTGGGATGCTGGTCTAGAGTGTTACAAACCATCCGTCGCCTTTACCGTTCATCCACAAGAACTCTTTCTTTATATATGAGGTAACTATCACTACGATTTCCTCACACATCGTTATGAACTGTGAACAGTTTTCAATTGAAAAAAACCGGTGAAAAGAGAATAAACGCTCACTTAGAACGTGTTGTGTATGCATTAACTTTTCTTGACAATATTGTAATAGCCGATCGTGTACTCGAGCAGACTTTCGAATCACTAAACGAGTCACTAAATGATCTTAAGGCTCTGTATATTGAGTATATAATACCTCATACATTAAACGTAGTATTATTTCTGAATTGGATGTATTATACAAGGCAATGAAAATGTACCTATTTTCACCATTACTTGTGAGTCTACTATATTGATAAAAAAATAATATATTGGCATGTTAATAAATATTGTATACAATGTGTTTCTACTTACTCTTCACTCATTTTTAAATTATGTATATGTATGCGTCTTAATAAGATGAAGGGAAGAAGATTTATTTTCTTAAACACCTCTGTTGTGTGTATGTGAAGCACCGCTACTGTATATATATATATATAGGGTGGCCCAAAAAAGTTCTCATTTTTCAACTAGTCATATCTCAGTAACCCGTGGACCTATATAGACGATATTTTAACACAATTTACAACAAAGCCTTGTCTCACTATGGTTAAAATTTAAAAACGATATCATTTATGCTTTTCTCACAATTTAGAAAATAAAAACTCGTGTCAAAAAAACAAATATCATGAATGTTTTATTTATTTTAGCCAATTAAATGATCGATTGGACCATCGTCCTGTTGACAAACTAATCGGAGTCTCTTCTTCCACACATAGATGCTTCGTTGCACCTCATTATTGTCAATTTCCTGCCATAATTGTAGTATTTTGTCCTTTAATTCACGTTCAGTAAATTTTTCGCGCTGCCCACGATAAACTTTCTCTTTCAGCAACTCCCCAAATCGAATAATCCATTGGGTTACAGTCCGGACTTTGAGGCGGCCACTCATTCTTGGTAATGAATTTGCGCGTATTATCGTTCAGAAATGCCTGTGTGACCTTGCTTGTATGTGACGGTGCCCCATCTTGTTGAAAACAAAAATCATTTTCTGGATAGAGACGACGGCAGTCTGGCAACAACTTTGTGTTTAAAAGTTCCATGTAATTTACGGAATTCACTTTCGTCGTTTCGGTATCAATAAAATGAACGTCAGTTTTACCGTTCCAAGAAACGCCTGCAGATATCATCACTTTTTTTGAAAATCGCGATGTCTCATGATACAATCTATTCACCGGAATATCGCGTTTTCGACCACGTCCGTAGACAACGTCATTTTGAGGATTTCGTGGAATTTCTAGTGTAAAATCCTTCTCATCCGTGAACACTATCTTCTTAACACCATCAACTGAAAATTTATTAAGCAACTGTCTGCACCTTGTTTTTCTTTTATCCTTCACATTTTCGTTTTTTTTAGATGTGGGAATCCTTTTGAATGGTTTTAGGTTCAGCGATTTTACTACACGTTGCACAGAACTCCTACCAATACTCAGATTTTTGGCAATTGTCCGTTGCGATAAATGAGTCCCTGGTTCATTTTCTTGAGAGCAGATTTTATCATTTATGTAATCCACGTTTTCTGGTGTTGTTGCTGTTTTTGGCCTGCCACTTCCTGGTTTCCTGGTGGTAGTTCCTGTATCGCGAAGCTTCTTTAACAGTTTGTGAGTGTACGTCTCTTCCAACCTCTCCCTGGAAACTCTCGTAGTAATCTTCCACTCTTCCATCCTTTGTCAATGTAGCAAGCTTTAATGAGAGCAGTCTTCTTCTGACAACGTCATGATTACGACTGAAGGACTGAAGGATATGTAGTCTGTAAGCTCGTAAACTCTGAAATGGGCGTAGCCTACGCATGGCCTAAAATTCGCCAAAAGGGCGAGCATAGACTACAATCGATATTTGTTTTTTTGACACGAGTTTTTATTTTCTAAATTGTGAGAAAAGCATAAATGATATCATTTTCAAATTTTAACTATAGTGAGAGAAGGCTTTGGTGTAAATTATGTTAAAATATCATCTACATAGGTCCACGGGTTACTGAGATATGACTAGTTGAAAAATGAGAACCTTTTTTTGGGCCACCCGATATATATAAGTAATGCGGCATTTTTTAATTTTTTTTTTTCCATTTTTATCATTATTTTACGGATAGAAATAATCGAAAGCAGGTTTATTTTTATACTAGCCTAGTCTACTAAACTCGAAGCCTAGGTACCTGTATGGCTTAGCCTAACCCAAGGCTTACATTTTGACATACCTTAGTCGTCATTTTCTGAGCTATTAATTTTGTATTATTATTGTTAATTTAATGTGCCCTTATCGTTAAATGATGAATATTATGGAAGTGTCAAAAGAGCACATTCGCAACGTTATGCTTTGGGAGTTTAGAAAAGGCAACAATGCTAAGTTAACAGCAGAAAGTTTGTGTGAAGTATATGGTGAAGGAACAATTAGTGTGAGCCAGTGCCAAAGATGGTTTCAGAATTTTCGCTCGGGAAACGTTAGTCTCAAAGATGAACCCCGTTCAGGACGACCAGTGGAATTTGATCAAGATCTTTTAAAAATAACAGTGGAAGAAAATCCGATTGTAACTGTTGAAGAATTGGCTGAAAAACTGCATTCAACTCATTCCACTGTGCATCGTCATTTAAAGGAGATAGGCAAGGTTTCACGATTGGGGCAATGGGTTCCTCACGACCTGTCAGAGGTACACTTGCAACAAAGAATCAACATTTCTTCATCTCTCCTTTCTCGGCTAAAAAGTGAACCATTTTTGAGTAGGATTGTTACAGGAGACGAAAAGTGGGTTCTGTACAACAATATTAAACGTTCTAGACAATGGATTAGTCCTGGGGTAAAACCAATACCACAGCCGAAACAGGGGCCTCATCCACGGAAGATTCTCTTGTGCGTTTGGTGGGATATGAATGGCGTAATCCATTTTGAACTTCTTAACCCAAATCAGACTATCACCAAAGAGGTTTACTGTGCTCAGTTGGACCGTTTAAATGCAGCACTTGAAGAAAAAAGGCCAGCATTAATCAATAGAAGAAGAGTGCTCTTTCATCAAGACAACGCACGACCTCATATCGCAAGAGATACCATACAAAAGCTTAATAATTTCGATTGGGAACTAATGAGCCATCCTCCATACTCACCCGACTTAGCCCCATCAGACTACTATCTTTTTAGGAGTTTAGCGAATCACCTGAAGGGAATGAAGATGTCAACAACAGAAGCAGTCGAAACAACCTTAAAGAACTTTTTTAAATCAAAGTCAAACGATTTTTACAAACATGGTATTGAAAAGTTAGTAGAAAGATGGAGACTAGTGGTAGAAACTGGTGGAAATTATATTACTTATTAAATTAATAAATAAATATTTATTTAAATATAAATAACTTCAAAAAGTTGTTTGATTTCTATCCGTAAAATAATGATATAAATGGAAAAAAAAAAAATTAAAAAATGCCGCATTACTTATGGGATAACCTAATATATATATATATATATATATATATATTATATATCCTTTATTTTATCGCCGATTCGTACTTAGGGAAAGTGGTACATATCTCGGCGAGTGTATATATATATATATATATATATATATATATATATATATATATATATTATATATGGGATGAATTTCACAATTAAACACGTGAAATGAATGAATGCTGCAAACCCACAAGGAAAAAGAAAAACGATTCCAAGGCCTTTCGTGTATTCAGAGCTACACCTCGTCAGGGAATGAAGAGAGAAGGCAAGATGCCCATAAATATATACAACGTAGCGGAAACCAAAACAATTAGCACATACTTAAGAAGAGTTAATGAGAGGCAAAAGGAATTTTAAAAATATTGTCAATTTTATACATTCCCACACTGTTATTGAAATTGTTTTTAAAATGGATAAATGCACATTCTAGAATATTTCTTTCTATTATATCTGTTTTCAACAAGCGCTTTAGAACTATCCCACTTGATGCTATGATTACATCTATACATATGGTTGAACAAAGCATTGGAATTATTAGCTGTTTTACACGCATATTTATGCTGTTTTACCCTAATATCTAACGTTTTATCCGTTTGGCCTACAGTATATATTCTTTTTCAGTTTTGAATTTAATAGAAAATGATGGACGCCTATCTTTTCTGGATCTAAAAATTTGGAGATGCTCGAATCAGTTAAAATTTGAAGTCTATCGCAAGCCTACTAATAATAACTTTTATGTGCATTTTATTCTGACCTTCATCCCTCGATTAAATCCTCTATTTTCTCTGCTATGTTTCTTAGAGCATTGAGAATTGTCAGTCCTGAATTTTTAGATTCTGAGTTATGCAATATCATGAATATTGGTACTAAATTATGTTATCCTATTTCATTTTCAGATAACTGTCTTAGGAAAGCCAAGAATAGGTATTATAATAATGTAATTGTAAAGGAATTTGAGCGTAAAAATATCCTTAGCCTACCTTACCATGTTAATTTTCAATATCTTCAGACTTTACTTAAAGCAATTGGCATCAATGTAGTCTTTAAGTAAAATAATACTGTTAAATCACGCCTAATAAAGAGTAGCCCGGATAATGTTGTTGGTTGTGTGTATTCGATCGGATGTACACAATGTAACTCAGTATATATAGGCCAAACGGGTAAAACGTTAGATATTAGGGTAAAACAGCATAAATATGCGTGTACGGGGCTCCAATAAACCTTAGCCCCACCCGCCCATGGCCTAAACGATTAGAGGTACAGTAAAACTAAACATACCTTACAAAAGAGAATTTAATCCTGCATTTAATGAGAAACAATTAAAACTTGGTGTTCCCGCCATTGGTTTCCAAGACAGCCTGAATTCGCTTTGGGTAGCTTGCCAAAAGTGACGTGAATAGATCTTGATCGTTACGCAAATTTGCTAAAACAGTCATTGTATCCTTCGAAAATCGATTTGCTGCAGGTTCTTGAAACAAGAGACATTCAACCTTGTCCTTTATAACTGATCCAATGTGTTCACAGACGTTCAGGTCAGGAGAATTTCCTGGCCATTCTTCATTTCCAAAGAAATCGATCTCATGGTTCCGCAACAACTGTTGAGTGGCTAATGTCTTAAGGCAGGGGGCCTTATCGTGCAGAAGTGTGACCTGATCGACATCCATAACATTGTTTGGGTTTCTTAGAAAAGGAATGACATGCTGGGATAGAATAATATCACGAAAATACTGTCTATCCCAACTCTGACCATTTGACTTCAGCACCCACATGAGCTTCTTTGCAAACAAACACACCAACACAGTCTGGACTTTTTAATAATTCGCGATAATGTTCATTGTCATCGATTTCATCTGGTGTTGTGGCCCACACTCGATCATTTTGGTAGTTGGGCCGACGTGTTACGTAAACAAAAAATTCATCGGAGACAGCTAAATGCATGCAATCATCCACATCCCAATCTTCAAGATAATGGGCAAACCACATTCTGTCATCGATGTTAAGTTGAGTTTTTCTTGGTTTTGGAAGTTCATGCCAAGGCTTTAAACCTTGCCTATGACGATACAGTCGAATGACCTCACCACTAACGATCTTTCCTCTCAACACTTCGATCTCTCTAGAAAGTTTAGCACAGCTGTTTTTCCGCTTACGCGTACCGCTTTCAATGATGTCCTTTGTTTCCTGAGAGAGTGGCAAATTTGGGTGCCCAGATTTGGTTGTATTCATTTCACATTCATCCAAAGTTTTATTCCAATTTCTTTTGACGAAGTCCTCATTTCTTCGCAACTTTTTGGCAACCCATGAACGTGTTATAAAGGTGGCAACAGCATCACGAGCTTCCCGAAATGTTATTGCTCGTATGCGATCTATCACACGTTGCCTCTCTGAATCACCAATTAATTGAGAAGCCATTATATTATCACTTTATCAGCTAGAATAATTTTAATACCTGCAATAAATAAAGACTTGTATATATTTTTATAATCACTAAAAACTATTTCGATATAACTAAACATGTAAGCTGCAAATGGGGGGACTAAGGTTTTCTGGAACCCATTATAGGTTAATCTTGGTGTCCAGACCTCCGCATCTCCTCCCTCCTCGAGGACTATACAGCCCTGTACACCGAACTCCGTAGCCTACTAAGGGATAGGGTGTGTGTAGTTTTAGGAGACTTCAACTGTCGCGGCATAAATTGGGAAGACAGGGCTGCTGATGCTGAAGTGAGGAGGCTAGTTGACTTTGCTGATGAGAACTTCCTCACTCAGTGGGTCAATGATCCTACAAGAGGCGAAAGCGTTTTAAACTTAGTATTCACGACTGAAGACAACCTCGTCACTGGCCTCACCGTTGACGAATCGTTGGGCGGGAGTGATCACGGTCTGATTAGGCTCCGTGTCTGCGTCTCTCGGGTGAAGCGTAGTAACTCGAGAGGCAATAAGCTCGATCTACTGCGGGCGGACTTTGTTAGCCTCCGGGATAGCGTGGATGAGATGGGGTTAGAAGTCGGCGGCGATGTTGAGGAAGTGTGAAGTGCATTCCGAGACGAGTTTATGGTGCTGCAGTCCGCTGCCATACCCTCAAAACCGGTCACCCATGCTTCAACGTAGCCTAAGTGGTTCAGTCGTGACATCGCTTCGGCTATCCGAAATAGGAAAGCTGCGTATAGGAGGGCAAAGGCCAATCGTTCCTATGAGAACACTGAGGCGTATATCTGCCTGTGCAGGGAAGTGAAGGCAAGGGTTTGGCGAGCGAAACGTAACGAAGAACTACGGGTGGCAAGCCTCTGTAAGGGGAACCCTAAGGAGTTCTTCAGTTATGTTAATAGTAGAAATCCCATTCGAAGCATGATAAAGAACCGAAGCGGCGCTCTGCGGACCTCCGATGCGGACATCGCTAATGTGCTGAATGAGTACTTTGCGGGAGTGTTCACCAGGGAGGACACCCGCGTCATCCCCGAGCCAGGCGTCAGGCACGAAGGTGCTGGCCTGGATAGGTTAGGATTGGTTAGGTTAAGTCGTGATATTTTCGTTAAAACTAACGAAAATATCATGACTTAACCTAGCCAATCGTCAAGGGCGTACAGTTAACCTAACCTGGCATTCAATTGACCGGAGGCAACTCGCAAGTAGATAGATCACAGCACTGCATTATCACATGTTCACACTACAACAATAATATTCAGTCCAAAATACGCCTAAGCAGGCAACAAATAAAAATTAATAACAACAACAAAAATTACTCTTTATGCAAGTTCGTATGGAGAAAAAGGTATGCAAATGAAGATTTATTTATTAAAATATTGTCTTTTGAAATCTTATTTGCAGAGCGCTGTTTTCAGAAATGAGGGGGAAAAGGAATTAGTGCCCAAATTTCTAATTAATAATCAAGTCAAATTGCAATAAGTAAGAATCACATTAGGGGGGTTCTTAATCTAAATTATGCTTGGGACAAGCACAGCTGTTTTTCCGCTTACGCGTACCGCTTTCAATGATGTCCTTTGTTTCCTGAGAGAGTGGCAAATTTGGGCGCCCAGATTTGGTTGTATCCATTTCACATTCATCCAAAGTTTTATTCCAATTTCTTTTGACGAAGTCCTCACTTCTTCGCAACTTTTTGGCAACCCATGAATGTGTTATAAAGGTGGCTCCAGCATCACGAGCTTCCCGAAATGTTATTGCTCGTATGCGATCTATCACACGTTGCCTCTCCGAATTACCAATTAATTGAGAAGCCATTATATTATCACTTTATCAGGTACAGCAAATTTAATATCTGCAATAAATAAAGAATGTTATATATTTTTATAATCACTAAAAACTATTTCGATATAAGTAAACATGTAAGCTGCAAATGGGGGGGGCTAAGGTTTTTTGGAACCCCTTAGAACAACTAATAATTCCAATGCTTTGTTTAACCATAATTATGTATAGATGTAATCATAGCATCAAGTGGGATAGTTCTAAAGCGCTTGTTGAAAACAGAGATATAATAGAAAGAAGTATTCTACAATGTGCATTTATCCATTTTAAAAACAATTTCAATAACAGTGCGGGAATGTATAAAATTGACAATATCTTGTTAAAATTCCTTTTGCCTCTCATTAACTCTTCTTAAGTATGTGCTAATTGTTTTGGTTTCCGCTATGTTGTATATATTTATGGACATCTTGCCTTCTCTCTTCATTCCCTGAGGTGGTGTAGCTCTGAATACACGAAAGGCCTTGCAATCGTTTTTCTTTTTCCTTGTGGCTTTGCAGTATATATATATATATATATATATATATATATATATATATATATATGTGTGTGTGTGTGTGTGTGTCTGTGTGTGTTACCTGATTGAAACTGGCTCACCAGGTTGGCTTTTGGACGCAGTTGGGTTCGGTAGTAACAGGTACACAGAAGCGCTTAGCCTCATTCAATGGCATATTTTTTGTTTTAGTATTAAAATCAGTGTTATAATTAAGATAGTGTTATCGGTGGCCACTATACTCTATATTCATAGTAGCATTGGATCAGCGTGCTTTATTACATCAGGTTGTATCTAAACCTTATATACTTTTAATTTTTTTAAACTCTTTCATCTTTTAAAATGGTGACCGGTAAAGTTCAAAGTATGACATCATATTTATATACAGGGTGTCCCATAAGTCCGGCATCATAGGAGAAATTCATATTTTTCTATTTCTACAAACCATAATTCATATTTTTCTCTTTCTACAGGCCATAATGTCTGTGAGCAAGGAAGAACGAATCCAGATAATTCTACTCATAGGAAATCGGAGTCAAAGAGAGGCCGCTGCTGAATTTAACAGACTGTATCCAGACCACGAGCCAATAACACAGAGTTGTGTTAGCAGACTTGTTGCAAAGTTTAAGGAAACAGGATCCATAGAAGATAAACCACGCAGTGGACTTTCAAGGAGGTCCACTGACGATGATACAGCGACTGCTATCCTGGCTCATTTTAACAGAAGTCCCAATAAGTCTCTTCGGCGATTGTCCGCCGAGACAGGAGTGTCGAAAAGTAGCATCCATCGCATTCTTCAGGCTCACAAATAGCATCCATATAAACTTCAGATCCTACAGAAATTAAGCGAAGATCATCCCGACCGGCGGATGGAATTTTGTGAATGGGCTACGGAACAATATGCTCGGGATGCCAATTTCCCGTCCATCATTCTCTTCAGTGACGAGACTGTTTTTTATGGAAATGGTGAGGTAAATCGACAGAACACTCGCTACTGGTCTCAAAACAACCCTCACTGGTATGGTACCCGGTCGATTCGCCGACGGACGTTTTGCCGACAGACATTTTGCCGACGGCTGTTTCGCCGAACGGACGATTCGCCGAATGGACTGTCATTAATATTTCTATGACAAAATACACACACATGTTATTAAAGGTTATTATTAAATGTTATTGAATTATTTTGTTAAAATATTAAATTATGTTAAATTGACAGTTATAGACGCTTGACGTAAAAACATAGATACCTTTTTTAAATAAATTTATATCGATAATACTATATAAAATGTTTATATATATATATATATATATATATATATATATATCTTTCTCGGTGTATATTGTATAATTTAAAACTTTCGTTTTAGACCATGGAATTCACTTTGACGGTGTCCGGCGAATTTGTCTACAACAATTTGTCTAAAGATACAATTCATCTACAACAATTTGTCTACAACAATTTATCTACAACAATTAGTCTACAGATACAATTTAACAACAATAATTTGTCTACAGATACAATTTGTCTAGAAAAAACTATTTCTAATATTATTTAAAAAAATGACGATTGGTTAGGTTAAGTCGTGATATTTTCATATGTTTTAATAGTAAACTAACGAAAATATCATGACTTAACCTAACCAATCGTCAAGGGTGAACTAACTTTTTATGGCCTTTCTCTGAATCAATAAATTGAAGAGGCATTGTGGGTTACTGAACACTGAACAATGTAAAAGTTCCAGGATGACTGCAATTTTAAGTGCGAAAACCTAAGACATAAGTTACTAAGATTTAAAAAAGGCAACAAACGAACAAACGTTTCAGAATAGCTTAAACTATAAAGGCACAAACGCAAGACTTAAATTATAAAAGTTAACAACTAATTTTCGTATTTAAATTATATGTTTTTTTATTAATGACAGTCCATTCGGCGAATCGTCCGTTCGGCGAAACAGCCGTCGGCTCAATGTCCGTTCGGTCAAATGTCCGTCGGTGAAATGTCCATCGGCCAAATGTCCGTCGGTCATCTGTCCGGCCACGCACTGGTATACCTCTTCAAAGGAACATGGTGTATCTCGGGTGATGGTATGGTGTGGCACTTGGAAGGATCGCATCATAGGCCCCCTCTTTTTCGATGAACATGTCACTGGAGGCACCTACCTACGTATGCTCAAGGAAGAAGCATTTCCCAGTGTCTTGAACGAAGAAGGAAATTTCCCAACATGGTTCCAGCAAGACGGCGCTCCTGCACATTACAGCATCCAAGTAAGGGAATATCTGTACCAACAATTCCCTGGTCATTGGATAGGACGTCGAGGGCCTGTGGAATGGCCAGCTAGAAGCCCAGATCTCACGCCACTAGATTTTTATCTCTGGGGCCACTTGAAAGCGCTGGTATACGCAGAGAAAATTAGGAATGTTGAACATTTGCGGCAGCGCATTATTGGGGCATGTAACACCATTACTCCTGACATCATTCACCGTGTGCTTGCTGACTGGGTATCACGTCTGAATTTGTGTATTGAAAACAATGGTGGACATATTGAGCACGTTCTGTAAATAAAAGCTTTTGTTTTGCCTTTTTTTATTATTTTTCCTATGATGTCAGACTTACGGGACACCCTGTATATATTTTATTTTCAATTTATTTATTTATTTATTTTTCTGGTTAGGTTATGTAACTATACTCTATATTTAACTGGCACCACCCTTCCACTTGACACTCTCCTCTCCCCTTGGCACTCCCACCTTGGAACTCCCCCATCTTCCACTCCCCCACTCCAACCCCTCCGCCTTCCCTTTACCCATCCTCCACGTCCCTCTCCAGAAATGCACTCACACTACCAATACTACAAGACCTGCATTAATTCTTTTAAGAGAGTTTTTTCGGTCTTCCAGATTTCCCTTTCAGTACAGTTCCACTTTTCTCAAGTTGATCAACCCATCTTCCTATGTCTGTCTTTCAGGTGGTGGCTTGTTCATTTCACGTTGAAAGCGTCTTTAGCAGTAACAATTCAATCACCTGCATGCACAACTGAAACAATTTTTGCCTTCTCTCTTGGAGTTGTTATCTTATTCACTTTCAAAAACAAGGTAATGAACAGAGAGATGAAACTTAGAATGTACTGTAGAGTAACAGTAGCCTATTAGGACTTCATTAAAAATGAATGCCCCTATGAGACGTAGCTTACACCCTTAACGACCTACAATACCTGCACAAGTCTAGGTATGTGCGTATCAGCTTTCTTTTATAATTTGTGTACTTAATCACACATTTCACTGAAAATCTTTCATTACGAAATTTTTATATATTGCATGTAAACAACTGTTAAGAAAATTGAAAACCTCCTTAATCATATTGTATATAAATTTTTTTTTCGATACCTGTAAAATTAAAACAACAAATAATATTTGGTTTTGGTATATTAATTTTGAGACACCTTTTATATATACATATATATGTAAAGAACCACGCTTATGTAGAAGAGCGGAACGCTCTTCTACACAAGCGTCGTTCTTTACATTAATTATGCTGTGTGTTGTTGTTAAAATGTATATTATATATATATATATATATATATATATATAGGGTGTCCATAAATGATTACCATTATTAAAGCATGCTATAACTTTTAAATAACACTCGTATTCAAACACAGTTTTAATCATAAGTAGATAAACATACAAAGTTTTGATCCATAGTTAATGAACTTAATAAGCTTCCACATGTGCACCCATAGTGGCACGTAAAATGTCTAAACGGTGTTCACACTCACGCCACATATTTTCCAACATTTGTGGGTTAACTGTTGCAATTGCATCCGTAATGCGTTCTCGCAATGTCCTGATATCTGGAACAACTGTTGCATAAAGCAAATCTTTAACATGACCCCAGACAAAGAAATCCAGCGGGATAATGTCTGGTGATCTTGGGGGCCATGGGATTGGCCCGTCCCTGCCAATCCATCGATTTGGAAATGTTGCGTCGAGAGTTTCACGAACAACATGCGCCCAATGATGGGGTGCCCCATCTTGTTGGACGATGACAGTTGGCTGCCTGTCCTGCAGCTGGGGGATGGCGTAATTGGTGAGCATATCCAGGTACACAGTTGTGGAAACAGTGTTCTCGGTGTTTCCACCGTCCCATCGGAAACTGATGGTCTACCACTGCCCTTTCCCTTTTCCACGTTTCCAGTTTCCAAGAATTTTTTCATCCACGACTTAATTAACTTCACATCAGGTGGATTCTTTCCATACTTTGTTCTGAACCTTCGCTGAACACTGACAGGAGATTTTGTTTCTGCAAGCCACACAACACATTGTGCCTTCTCTGTCACAGATGCCATCTTAACTGAACAGCTACTACAGCGCTCCGAGCGGCGAATGCGGTAGACGAAACACACCAGCACAGAAACTTTATGCGTGTACGAGATCACCTGTAAAAAGAAAACAGATGTAAGATTCGTCATTAAAACATGAGAGCATACTGTTTTCAGGGTAAACATTTATGGACACCCTGTATATATACTGTACATATACCGGGTGTCCCAATAAAATGTTTACACATCATATTAACATATATATATATATATATATATATATCAACATGCACACTTTTGATGATAGTAATATGCGCTGATGTATTAGTATATTTATAGTACTTAGTAATAGTAGTATAGTAGTACAGTAATGGTGTATTGTACTTAAATAACAGTAGTATCCCTTGTTACAGGAAATGGCGGCATTGCAGTTATCGTTTGAGCAACGTAAGTGGATTCTGAAGTACTACTGGAAGACGGAGAATGTGGCTGAGGTACAGAGACATTGGAGAAATGAGTTTGGAACATTACCACCATCATGGGTAACAATTACAAGATTACGTGATAAGTTTGAGACTGACGGAACAGTGCAAAACGTCAATAAAGGCCGATCTGAAGACGTCGCACTTCAACTGATACTGAAAGTGTTGAGACCGTGTTACAGGCCTTCACAAACTCTCCAAATAAGTCTACAAGGCAATGTTCTCGTGAGACTGGTGTTTCTAAATCCAGCGTTCATCGCATTTTGCGACGTGAAAAGTGGAAACTGTACATACCTAGACTGCTTTATGCAATGAATGAGGACGATCCAGATCGTCGAAAAGAATTTTGTGAATGGTTTTTGCACATGTGTGATGAAAAACAATCTTTTCCTGATTTCATTGTTTGGTCCGATGAAGCCACTTTTAAACTTAATGGTACTATCAATCGACACAACTGTGTGTACTGGGCCATCGAAAATCCAAACGTAACAGAAGAACGAGCACTTAATCAACCAGGAGTGTCAGTGTGGTGTGGTCTGTCTTCCAGAGGACTGATAGGGCCATTTTTCTTTGAGGACACTGTCACAAGTGCTGCTTACTTTTCAATGCTGCAAGACAACATTGTACCTTCAATCAGAGCTGTTTTTTTGGAAGAAGACTGTTACTTTCAACAGGATGGCGCGCCACCACATTACCACAATGACGTTAGAAATTTTCTCAATGTTTGTTTTCCTAGAAGATGGATAGGACGTAGGAGATGTACGGACAGTGGCGGACTGGCTAGGCTGTCAGTCTGCCATGTGGCAGATGGGCCCCCCTAGAAAAAAGGGAAGTTGGCCCCCTAGACCTGAGGTAACAAAAATTGGCAGCCAATCTATTATACTCGTATATGAAGTTTAAATAAACATAAGTCAGTTGGGCCTGATGAGATATATCCTAGAATCTTAATTGAGGGTGTTGACAGTATTTCTATTACATGAAATAGATATAATTTATTTAGATTTTTGTAATTATTTGTTTGTATTTTTTTATTTTGTATTTATTAATAGTATATAAAAAGGCAAATGTATTAATAACTTCTTTAATTTGTTAAAATTATTGCAGGTTTTAAACTTTTAGAAAGTAGCAAAAATTAATAAATTTACCAGCCTAAAATACAGTTTTGCCAACCTGCCTGTCACTGCGACATTTTTAACTTCATTAGTTTATTTAATAGTTGCCTACATGCTTCAGTAAAAACAATTCCAATTTATCAAAGTAAGTCTCTTATTTTTGTTATTGCTGTTATATATGTATAATTATATTTTACTCATTTCTATGTCCATATATAAAAGATATATAGAGTTATGTATATATTTTATATAAAGCTGCTATATATAAAGATAGATATAAAAATAAATAAGAAAATACATGTAATAGTATTGAAAAAAGATTACAATACATTACATTACAATTACATTACAATACAGTTACAGAATACGTATATTCATTCATTATACTGGTATGCATATGAAATTTTTTTGTCTGCTGTGAGGGTTTTTTCAACTCATATTATATAATACGACCATGCTGAATTCGAAAATGACATTGGTTTTCCTCAATCAGGTCAGGTTTTTTCTCTATTGGCCATTTATTATAAGTCCAATTTTATCCCCAAATTTTGTTGATTTTTTAGCTTAAACACTGTAGATACGAGTAATATTATAAGAACACTCGTGAAAAATGAAAACATTGTGTGAATAAATACTTTTATTCATACATTGAATATGGAAAAAAGTTTATTGAGGAAGGAATGAAGTTTTTTTGGCTTTCCGTCTGTGTTTTTCTTCGGGCACGTCTCGCTTCAAACACCAGCAATAGTCCGCCAGCATATTGATATCCCAGTTTCCCTGGTACCTCTCTTCCATTATTTTGATATCTTGGTGAAATCGTTCACCCTGTTCCTCACTATAATCCCCGCAATTTTCAGGAAAATAGTCCAAGTGGGACCACAAAAAGTGCATTTTTATGGACATGCGCGACCCATGAGCTTTGAAAGCTTCCATCAAGTTTTCGACAACGGACTCGTATTCTGGACTTCTACGCTTGCCAAGAAAATCAGTGACAACTGATATGAATGCCTGCCAGGCATTCTTCTCAGTTGGAGTCATTGCGTTTTCGAACTGAGTATCCTTGATCAAAGTTCGAATTTGAGGACCATCAAAAACGCCAGCATTTAGTTTAGCATCAGATATATGAGGAAAATTACTCTCGAGATATCGGAATGCTGAACCCTCCTTATTCATTGATTTGATGAAATTTTTCATCAAGCCCAGCTTAATATGAAGTGGTGGGAGCAAACTTTTTGTTGGTGGTACAAGGGGCACTGAAACGACATTATGCGACCCAGGTTCAAAATTCTCTCTGGATGCCCATTCACGCTGTGCATAGTGCTTCTCATCCACTCGGCTATCCCATTTGCAGAGGAAACATGGGTATTTCGTGTATCCCCCTTGCATTCCCAATACAAATGCCACAATCTGAAAAAAATGAAAATATTTAAAGAATTTAGAGAATTTGTTCTATCAGATAAAAAAATCTATGCATTGGACTGTATCACTTCTGTGGGGAAATTAAGTGTTCTTATACGCTCTCAAATAACCTTTGGAAAAACAACATAGTCAATAGCAATAGTTTACTTATGATATTAGTATTACCTTCAAATCTCCACAGATCCTCCAGTTATGTTGGTCGTATACGAGAGCATCCAGTAAAATTTTCATGTTATCGTAGCTCTCAGTAAGTTGTACGGAATGTGCTACAGGGACTGATGCAACCCTATTCCCAATGTTGAGCAGTACTGCTTTCAAACTTCGTTTAGACGAGTTTATAAATAGCCTCCATTCTGATGCGTTATATGGCAGGCCCAAGGATTCGATTAGCCCCTCAACATTGCAGCAGTACACTAAGGAAGAGGTATTTTCGTGCACTGCAAAAAACTTGCGGAATTCTTCCTCTCGTTTCCTATACCAGGAGAATGTTCCCGGAGCCAGCAAGTTGTCCTCTGGAAGTCGTGAGCCCAAGATCTCGGCAGCTAATTTGGAAAGTCCTAAATCCCTGGTAAGATCATTAAGTTTGGCCTGGTTGAGAGGCCTCGGCTCATTTGAAGCGGTATTTTGAGGTTTATACGACTGGGACTAGTCATTGGCATTGGTCATTGATTCATCATCAGAATCATCGAAGTCCAGGGTTTGAGGTGGGTCGGGTATTGGAATTCCAGGACCATGGGGTACAGGTCTCATAGCAGAAGGAATGTCAGGGTATACAACAATGTGTTTATTCTTCTTGTTAACTCCTGAAAATAGAAACACAGAAATATGGATATAAAACTTGCATATGAAATAGAAGAAGCATTCAGACAGTGGCGGCTCGTGAGGGAAGGCTGCGGTCTGTAAGATATGAAATAGGTCGATGGAGTCTGTATATTTTCTTTCTTTTTCATTCATATTGTCCCTTCGGGGACAATATGAATGAAATAGAAAGAAAATATACAATCATTGTATATGTAAATGTAACTTGTATAACAATATGTATGTGTAAATGTATTTTCTATAACAATATGTATATGTATGATTACCATTATGGTGAATATTATGCTATATATGGTGAATATTACATTATGGTCAATATCATGTCAAGTTTCATACGAGGATTTCAAAATATTTAAGAAAAACAAATTTATAAGCCCACCTTGGAGGTTTGTCATGCAGAAATAGCAATCTGTCACGTGATCCTTTCCTTCTCTCCAAATCATGGGAATTCCAAAAGGCAAAGATTTCGCTCTGCCTTTGCTCCATCTTCTCAAATTTTCAATGCACGTCTTGCAGCACATATGAGGGGCGAAATTTTTGTCCTGGTCCCCTAGCTTAATTTCAAAGTATGCTGTATACATTGTCTTCACAAATTTAGTGATTTGTGACTGGTTATTTGGCATGGTAACCGTCCCACATATGTGCAGAATCTTTTGGGATCATTTTTACACGCTCTATTCATATGAAATATTTTATCTATATGCCTGAAAAGTAAAAAAAAGATATTATACAAGTGAAACAAGTGATGATAGATGTTACTGTTCCAATTCCGCTTTGACAAAATCACGAAAAATTCTATTTTACTTATGAGGCCATAGCCGGATAACCTGAGCTGATTGAGAAAAACGGATTGCAGTTTCGAAATCAGCAGGAAAAACTCTATAAGAATCACTTACAAAACCCTTGACAGCAAAATTGATGCATACCAGTGTTATAGCAGGGGCCTTCAACCTGGGCGGTAGCGCCCACTAGTGGGCGAATTGTGATTTTAGGTGGGTGGTTGAAAATTTTCACGAAAACTGTAATTATATCTATTCTTCAAACAAGATAATTTTCTTTGCAAATAGATGAATCTACAATCACTGATAACAAAGCTTTACTAATGACATATGTTCGGTATTTTGATGAAAACGGTGTACTGCAAGAAGAGATGCTTTTTGCAGATACACTTACCACCGATACAAAAGGTGCATCAATTTTTGCCACAGTTAAATCATACTTTGAAAAAAATAAGATTCCATTGACAAATATTATTGCGTGCGCAACAGACGGAGCACCAGCTATGGTTGGTCGCTACCGCGGCTTTATAGCACATTTGAAGAAAGAAGTTCCCAACATTTTATGCGTTCATTGCATAATCCATTGGCAACATCTTGTTGCAAAAAATGTAAGTCCAAGTCTGCATTCATCTTTGATCGTCGTAATAAATGCAATTAACAAGATCAAAGCAAATTCTAAAAATGATCGAATGTTTCGGCAACTGTGTCAGGACTATAATGAACAATATGTTCGATTGTTGTTGCATACAGAAGTTCGGTGGCTTTCAAAAAGCCAATGCTTGACACGTTTTGTGGAACTATACGACAGTGTACTGCAGTTTTTAGAAAATGAAAAAGAATTTGATTTGTGCCATAAATTAAAAACAGGAAAGAATGATTGTGTTTACTTGGCTGATATATTCACAAAGTTGAAAGAAGTTAACTTGCATCTTCAAGGGAAAATTATGACTCTCATTGAGTGCAAAAATGTTGTTTGTTTATTTATTGAAAAACTTAATTTATTCAGACAAAACATCATGCAACAGGAATGCCATCGGTTTCCAGGATTGTTATCAATCAAAGATGATCTCACAGCTAGTGACTTGGAAAAATATAGTAGTCATCTTGATGCACTAAAAATTGACATGGAAAATCGCTTTCAAGACATTATCAACCTTAAAGTCGATGCGTGGATGGAGACTCCTTTTATTATAAACGTATGTGATGTTGAGGTTACCTGTCAAGAGGAATTATTGCAATTAAAATATGACGCTGAGTGCAAAGCAAATTTCAAAGAAGGTGGATACCTACAACTTTGGCAGAACAAAAAAAATGCCCAAGCTGTATCCACATTTATGGAATAAGATTTCCACTCTACTAGTAGCTTTCCCTACCTCATATCTGGTTGAATCAGGATTCAGTGTAGTGAACCACATTCTTACCAAGGAAAGAAATCGTTTGAATATAGCAGAGAGAGGAGATCTTCGTTTGTTTCTTACTAAAATAAAACCCAACTTAAAGTTTTTAATTAGCAAGCATCAACCACAAGGCTCTCATTAAAGGTAATTAAACATTTATTTTCTTTTTTCTTTTATTAATTATGATGATTTATTTTTTTTGCCCTAAGGTGGGCGATAAGTTTTTTTAATTCTCAAAAAATCAAAAAAGTGGGCGGTAAGCTAAAAAAGGTTGAAGGCCACTGCATTATAATTCAAGCATTGTTGTTTGTTTTGAAATTTGTTGATCTTGATTATATTAAATGCAATTAGTAAATCAGATTACTTTATTAATTTTTTTTTTTTTATATTTCAGGTAAGGTGTCTAAAATATTTAGACAGTGGGTTCAGGAATTCTATTAAAACTCTATATATATATATATATATATATATATATATATATATATTGTATTACTTCATAAAAACAGCGTTAATCGACCAATCGCTAAAAATATAACCAAAATCGCCCGCCCACCAGAGTACTGACTCTCAATTCTTTCCAACATTTGGAAATTCTGGGCGACAATGTTATACTCCTCTTTTGGCGCGCTCTGACGCACCTTGATGCCGGCGAAAAGAGCTGGAGTCGCCATTTTAGTTCGTTCGAAGTTCTACTACGAGTAATACGTATCGGTTTGACTCCATAATTTTAGCTCGTTATTATTTCAATTAACTTCGTTTTATTATAAAATGCCAAGATTTAACATCATTCACTAATGATTCTAATAAATGTCGAATTCTTTTAAGATCTAGAATTCATTTTATTCACTCGTCGTTCCACCTATATATATATATATATATATTTATACCCGGGTGTTAATCGTTGACCCAAGTGTTTGAGAACGCCATTGTGGATTGTCTTACACGAGGAGAACCATCCAGGGGTAGCTATTTAGATTGAATTGGAATTTCATTAACGTCCGTCAAGTTGAACCTTCGACAGGTTGACTGGGGTTATCAGCTTGAAACGAGTTAATTGCGATTCACGAGCTTAATCTGACTAGAGGCAGTGGTGGGCACCGTTAACCAAAAAGTTAACTTCGATAACGATAATCCGTTAACCCCAATTTTTAACTCCGATAACGATAATCCGATAATTTTACGACAAAGTTAACGGAAGTTAACGATAATCCGTTAACGATAACTATTTCTTTACTAACATTTAAAAAAATCAAGGAAAAAAGCTTTAAAACCCATAGAAAATGTTTATTTATGCAAAATCCAACAATAAATAGGTATTTAACTGTATTTTTATCAAGTTCTGGTCAGACTGAGACTCAGAAGTGCCTGAGACAGAGGCGATCTCAATGTCGAGAACTTCTTCTTGGTGCTCCATGGTTGAAGTTTAAAAGTTGTAGAGAATGCTTGGTAAGAGAGAACTGAACGCTGTCTAGTTGACGATAATACAGAAGAACCTAAAAAAAGTAAAATATCATCGTATAAAATATGTAACTAAACTAATAAAATATTAATTCAAACAAAATAGCAAAATTAATTCAAAATAATATTAATTATAATAAATATAATATATAATATATAATATTACGTTATATAAAATATTTTATTTTACTTAACCTTTTTCTGTGAATTTTCAATAGAAGTAATTTTTCTCTATGTAATTATTTTATCTATGAATTATTTAGTCTATAAAATAAAAATACTTTGTCCATGAATTATTTTGTCTATAAAATATTTTGTCTATGTAATATACGCAATTGTTATTTAATTCGACGACAATATTACAATCAGTGAATAAAAACTATTATTCAAATTTTACATACTATATATACTTTTTTAGAGATTTACTAACGCAGTGTAAAAATACTTATTCATTAGTCATTATTATAAATTAATTTTTCTCAACCGTACATTTTACCATACGTATCTCCATACGTATTAATATATATATAATATTATAGGACTTTACTAACGTTAAAAGAACCTTCTTACCTTCAATAAAAAGCGCACAACCTCCCCTTGCGAGATCTGGAAGCAGACTGAAGTTATGGCTGTTTGAATTCATTCGCGGAGCGGTGATCTTCCGTGAATGACTCCTCGCAGTTAACGTGTTAACGGACTTTAAGACTAAATATCGAGTTATCGGAAGTTAACTGGTCCGATAACGATAAATGGAAATTAACTTCCGTTAATAGTCCGTTAAAAAAAGTTAACTTCCGTTAATAGTCCGTTAAAAAAAGTTAACTTCGTTAATTAACTGTTATCGGATTAACGCTTTAGTGCCCAACACTGACTAGCAGTATATATTGTGGAACAACCAATTGCATAATGTCGCAAACTAAATCGATACTTTATAGTTAGGCTTGTAAAGACTAACTTATTTGTCAATCTAAATTAAACAAATTTAAATCTACTCAACTTCAGTCTAAATTAAACTGATTTAAATCTACTCAACTTCAGTCTAAATTAAACTGATTTACATCTAATCAACTTCAGTCTAAATTAAACTGATTGAAATCTACTCAACTTCAGTCTACATTAAACTGATTTAAATCTACTCAACTTCAGTCTAAATTAAACTGATTTAAATCTACTCAACTTCAGTCTAAATTAAACTGATTTAAATCTACTCAACTTCAGTCTAAATTAAACTGATTTAAATTTACCCAACTTCAGTCTAAATTAAACAATTAAAGGCGTCCAAGTAGTGGGAACCCTAAGTTTTAATTTAAACAATACCTTTTCGAACCTGAGGTAAGGATGGACGCGGGTAGCCGTGGGGATACCCTTTTTAGGCTGTTGAATTTTCCACATAAGGAAATGGAACACATGAAACGGAAATCTGGAGCACAGAAACGGAAAGATAAACGAGCAGAAAGAAATGATTCAGCAAAAAAGTGCAGGCCTATAACAGCATTTATGATATCAACACCTATATCTACCTGTCAGAAAGAGGAAAGCGACTTACAGAGAAATTCAACTACAACTGTTCATGCTGATACTGTAGATCTAGGACATAAAGATGAAGGTATGCCTAACGTTTTTGAGACTGTAGATGCTGATTTTTATGATTCTGAATTAGCTGGTGGAATAACAGTAACTGAACCTGGTCCTGTACATGTACATAATCAAAAAGGTCTAGTAGCTGATTTAAATAATGATGAGAATCAACCAAAACTTAGACAGGATAAGCTCTTTCAATATCCTGCACGAACAGATTTGAAATCTTTTTTCAAGGAGCATCCAATTCAGCCACATGATCATGATCTGCCATTTAATGTAAAGTTATATAAGCGAAAAATTATGGGTGACACTGTCTCACGACACTGGTCAACATATAATAAGAAGAATAGATCACTATATTGTTCATTTTGCTTGGCATTTGAGTCACCAACGTCTTCTAACCCATCTGCCTTTGTGCGAGGATTTAATGATTACAGATGCATTAGCCAGTGCTTATCAGAGCATGAATCAACTTGGTATACATACCAAGCATGCTCAGGAATATATCTGTAGTAAATGATGGTGGTTTAGCTCGTTTTTTCGCTGCATCATTGTAGAAGCGAAAAGATGAAGTACTAAAGCAGAGAAATATTGTTGCCAGAGTTGTAGATATAATAAAGATGTTAGGTAAACAAGCTCTTCTTTTTCGTGGACACAGAAATGAGTCAGCATATTCTCTTCTTGATGAAACAGAAAATCATGGAAATTTCTTGGCTTCTGTGCAGTTGATGGCAAAATATGATCCTATTATGGCTTCTAATGTTTCCATGGTGAAGGAAAAGTCTGACCAACGATGTGAAAGATTGGAAAAACAAAGAAAGGCACAAAGCAAAGGTCGTGGTAGTCTTGTCACATTCTTGAGTAAAACAACTATCTCTTCTTTGACCCAAATTATGAAGAATATGATACAGGAAAAAATTACTCAAGAAGTTGCTGAGGCCAAGTATTATTCCATACAAGTAGATCCAACTCAGGATATTTCATCAATTGATCAATTTAGTATTGTTATTCGATATGTACTAAATGGTACTATCCATGAACGACTACTTGCAATTGTTCCAAGCAATGATGGGACAGGGCAGGGACTTTTTGACCTATTAAATGAAACATTACAACGTCTTGAAATAGATCCGAAAAACTGCTTATCAGATGGCACAGATGGCGCTGCAAGCTACCATGGACAATATAATGGCTTTCAGAGTAAAATTGCTGATGTAGCTGATCAGCATGTTCATGTATGGTGCTATGCCCATGTACTCAATTTAGTAGTTACTGAAATCACGAAGTGTTGTGTACCAGCAGTTTCCTTCTTCAATTTACTCCAGAATTTAGCAAAATTTGTGAAGGAATCATATAAGCGAATGACCATCTGGATTGAAGTTGTTGGACATCATCTGGGGAAAGAAAAGATGAAACGATTAAAGCTAATTGGTGAAACCAGGTGGTCAGGGAAGTCCAATGTAGCAACTACTATATTTGGAAATTTTGACGAGATATGTATCAGTAATTTTGTGGATCTTCTGATATGTTTATCCATTATTCAAAGCTCTAACAATTTTGATGCAAAAACAAAACAGGAGGCAAATGTTTTACTGTCTAGCCTTCTAGAATTTCAAACAATATTGACAGCATTCACATACTTATATATCTTTCAAATTACAGTCCCTTTGTCAAGCTATCTACAGACAAGTGGCTTAAATATGTTTACTGCATGGAATATGGTAAAAAAATCCATTACAGATTTGAAGAAAAGATCAAGAGAACTTGATAAAGTATATAGTCAGGCTTTGAAATTTGCCAACAAATCCAATGAGCACATTGCACAATTCAATAATGATGAAAATCAAACAGTGAAAATTGATTTTGTAAAAACTGAGTTACCAATCAAGAGGAGACATAAAACAAAGAGAATGGCAGATGAACTAGCTGCTGATGAAAAAAACACATCTGATTCTTTGTCAGACTATCGTGCACATGTGTTCATCTTGATAATGGATCGTGTTGTACAACACTGGAATCCCGTTTCATTGACCATATAGGGATATGTCATGCCTCGATCCATCAAATTATGAATATATTACTAAAAATGGTCTTCAAGAAGAAGCATTGGAAGGTATTCTTGAGCTTGCTCCAGGGATAAATAGAAGTGAAGTAAAATTAGAATTGCAGTTTTTTACATCGAACTTTGAAATATTTAAGCTTTTGCTGAATGATGATAATGCAGAGAACAGCAGTAAAATTAATTCATGTTCTAAATATTGTGGCAATGGTCCACCATGTGTTCTGTATATTCTTGCATCAAACAGACTTAATGAAAAGGCATATGATAATCTTTACCAAATGTACAAAGCTATCTGTACACTGTCTGTGATTCAAGTTCAGTGTGAACGGACATTTTCTAAGCTTAAAATAATAAAAACAAGTTTACGAAATTCTTTGTCGGAGGAGAATCTGGAAGCATGCATGTTGATGTCTATAGAAAAGGTCATGTTGGATGAGTTAGACATGGAAACTATAATAGACCGATTTGCAAACTCGAGTAATGAACTTAAAAAACTACTCTTAGTATAGCATGTATGTATGTATGTATGTATGTATATGCAGGCAGTACTTGTAAAATATTTGTACTTATTGGTAAAATAAATTTATAAAAAAATATTAACTTTTTTTTATTTAAACAAACTTAACTCATAAATAGGCCTATTAGGATAGGACTGGAATTGAATTATGTAATGGGGTTATGGGCCCCCTGACCCCTTTGGCAGACAAAATTTTATGAGCCAGTCCGCCGCCACTGTGTACGGAGTATCCACTACGATCTCCTGACTTAACACCCTTAGACTTTTACTTGTGGAGCACTCTGAAGAACACTGTGTATGCTGAAAAACCAAGGACACTACAGGCCTTGAGACACGAAATTGAAATAGCCTGTGCCAACATTCCACTCCGAACAATCCGAACAGTATGCTGATCTGTTGCGCGCCGTTGTCAAGACTGTATGATGCTAGTGGCGGACATTTTGAACATTTAAAACATTAAAGTAAGCAGCACAACCATGAAGGTATTGACGCTGCTGGCTGATATTTCGAATATTTAAAAATTAAAGAAGCCTATTTCCAGTGGTGGGCACCGTTAACCAGAAAGTTAACTTCGATAACGATAATCCGTTAACCCCAATTTTTAACTCCGATAACGATAATCCGATAATTTTACTACAAAGTTAACGGAAGTTAACGATAATCCGTTAACGATAACTATTTCTTTACTAACATTTAAAAAAATCAAGGAAAAAAGCTTTAAAACCCATAGAAAATGTTTATTTATGCAAAATCCAACAATAAATAGGTATTTAACTGTATTTTTATCAAGTTCTGGTCAGACTGAGACTCAGAAGTGCCTGAGACAGAAGCGATCTCAATGTCGAGAACTTCTTCTTGGTGCTCCATGGTTGAAGTTTAAAAGTTGTAGAGAATGCTTGGTAAGAGAGAACTGAACGCTGTCTAGTTGACGATAATACAGAAGAACCTAAAAAAAGTAAAATATCATCGTATAAAATATGTAACTAAACTAATAAAATATTAATTCAAACAAAATAGCAAAATTAATTCAAAATAATATTAATTATAATAATATTATAATATATAATATATAATATTACGTTATATAAAATATTTTATTTTACTTAACCTTTTTCTGTGAATTTTCAATAGAAGTAATTTTTCTCTATGTAATTATTTTATCTATGAATTATTTAGTCTATAAAATAAAAATACTTTGTCCATGAATTATTTTGTCTATAAAATATTTTGTCTATGTAATATACGCAATTGTTATTTAATTCGACGACAATATTACAATCAGTGAATAAAAACTATTATTCAAATTTTACATACTATATATACTTTTTTAGAGATTTACTAACGCAGTGTAAAAATACTTATTCATTAGTCATTATTATAAATTAATTTTTCTCAACCGTACATTTTACCATACGTATCTCCATACGTATTAATATATATATAATATTATAGGACTTTCACTAACGTTAAAAGAACCTTCTTACCTTCAATAAAAAGCGCACAACCTCCCCTTGCGAGATCTGGAAGCAGACTGAAGTTATGGCTGTTTGAATTCATTCGCGGAGCGGTGATCTTCCGTGAATGACTCCTCGCAGTTAACGTGTTAACGGACTTTAAGACTAAATATCGAGTTATCGGAAGTTAACTGGTCCGATAACGATAAATGGAAATTAACTTCCGTTAATAGTCCGTTAAAAAAAGTTAACTTCCGTTAATAGTCCGTTAAAAAAAGTTAACTTCGTTAATTAACTGTTATCGGATTAACGCTTTAGTGCCCAACACTGACTAGCAGTATATTGTGGAACAACCAATTGCATAATGTCGCAAACTAAATCGATACTTTATAGTTAGGCTTGTAAAGACTAACTTATTTGTCAATCTAAATTAAACAAATTTAAATCTACTCAACTTCAGTCTAAATTAAACTGATTTAAATCTACTCAACTTCAGTCTAAATTAAACTGATTTACATCTAATCAACTTCAGTCTAAATTAAACTGATTGAAATCTACTCAACTTCAGTCTACATTAAACTGATTTAAATCTACTCAACTTCAGTCTAAATTAAACTGATTTAAATCTACTCAACTTCAGTCTAAATTAAACTGATTTAAATCTACTCAACTTCAGTCTAAATTAAACTGATTTAAATTTACCCAACTTCAGTCTAAATTAAACAATTAAAGGCGTCCAAGTAGTGGGAACCCTAAGTTTTAATTTAAACAATACCTTTTCGAACCTGAGGTAAGGATGGACGCGGGTAGCCGTGGGGATACCCTTTTTAGGCTGTTGAATTTTCCACATAAGGAAATGGAACACATGAAACGGAAATCTGGAGCACAGAAACGGAAAGATAAACGAGCAGAAAGAAATGATTCAGCAAAAAAGTGCAGGCCTATAACAGCATTTATGATATCAACACCTATATCTACCTGTCAGAAAGAGGAAAGCGACTTACAGAGAAATTCAACTACAACTGTTCATGCTGATACTGTAGATCTAGGACATAAAGATGAAGGTATGCCTAACGTTTTTGAGACTGTAGATGCTGATTTTTATGATTCTGAATTAGCTGGTGGAATAACAGTAACTGAACCTGGTCCTGTACATGTACATAATCAAAAAGGTCTAGTAGCTGATTTAAATAATGATGAGAATCAACCAAAACTTAGACAGGATAAGCTCTTTCAATATCCTGCACGAACAGATTTGAAATCTTTTTTCAAGGAGCATCCAATTCAGCCACATGATCATGATCTGCCATTTAATGTAAAGTTATATAAGCGAAAAATTATGGGTGACACTGTCTCACGACACTGGTCAACATATAATAAGAAGAATAGATCACTATATTGTTCATTTTGCTTGGCATTTGAGTCACCAACGTCTTCTAACCCATCTGCCTTTGTGCGAGGATTTAATGATTACAGATGCATTAGCCAGTGCTTATCAGAGCATGAATCAACTTGGTATACATACCAAGCATGCTCAGGAATATATCTGTAGTAAATGATGGTGGTTTAGCTCGTTTTTTCGCTGCATCATTGTAGAAGCGAAAAGATGAAGTACTAAAGCAGAGAAATATTGTTGCCAGAGTTGTAGATATAATAAAGATGTTAGGTAAACAAGCTCTTCTTTTTCGTGGACACAGAAATGAGTCAGCATATTCTCTTCTTGATGAAACAGAAAATCATGGAAATTTCTTGGCTTCTGTGCAGTTGATGGCAAAATATGATCCTATTATGGCTTCTAATGTTTCCATGGTGAAGGAAAAGTCTGACCAACGATGTGAAAGATTGGAAAAACAAAGAAAGGCACAAAGCAAAGGTCGTGGTAGTCTTGTCACATTCTTGAGTAAAACAACTATCTCTTCTTTGACCCAAATTATGAAGAATATGATACAGGAAAAAATTACTCAAGAAGTTGCTGAGGCCAAGTATTATTCCATACAAGTAGATCCAACTCAGGATATTTCATCAATTGATCAATTTAGTATTGTTATTCGATATGTACTAAATGGTACTATCCATGAACGACTACTTGCAATTGTTCCAAGCAATGATGGGACAGGGCAGGGACTTTTTGACCTATTAAATGAAACATTACAACGTCTTGAAATAGATCCGAAAAACTGCTTATCAGATGGCACAGATGGCGCTGCAAGCTACCATGGACAATATAATGGCTTTCAGAGTAAAATTGCTGATGTAGCTGATCAGCATGTTCATGTATGGTGCTATGCCCATGTACTCAATTTAGTAGTTACTGAAATCACGAAGTGTTGTGTACCAGCAGTTTCCTTCTTCAATTTACTCCAGAATTTAGCAAAATTTGTGAAGGAATCATATAAGCGAATGACCATCTGGATTGAAGTTGTTGGACATCATCTGGGGAAAGAAAAGATGAAACGATTAAAGCTAATTGGTGAAACCAGGTGGTCAGGGAAGTCCAATGTAGCAACTACTATATTTGGAAATTTTGACGAGATATGTATCAGTAATTTTGTGGATCTTCTGATATGTTTATCCATTATTCAAAGCTCTAACAATTTTGATGCAAAAACAAAACAGGAGGCAAATGTTTTACTGTCTAGCCTTCTAGAATTTCAAACAATATTGACAGCATTCACATACTTATATATCTTTCAAATTACAGTCCCTTTGTCAAGCTATCTACAGACAAGTGGCTTAAATATGTTTACTGCATGGAATATGGTAAAAAAATCCATTACAGATTTGAAGAAAAGATCAAGAGAACTTGATAAAGTATATAGTCAGGCTTTGAAATTTGCCAACAAATCCAATGAGCACATTGCACAATTCAATAATGATGAAAATCAAACAGTGAAAATTGATTTTGTAAAAACTGAGTTACCAATCAAGAGGAGACATAAAACAAAGAGAATGGCAGATGAACTAGCTGCTGATGAAAAAAACACATCTGATTCTTTGTCAGACTATCGTGCACATGTGTTCATCTTGATAATGGATCGTGTTGTACAACACTGGAATCCCGTTTCATTGACCATATAGGGATATGTCATGCCTCGATCCATCAAATTATGAATATATTACTAAAAATGGTCTTGAAGAAGAAGCATTGGAAGGTATTCTTGAGCTTGCTCCAGGGATAAATAGAAGTGAAGTAAAATTAGAATTGCAGTTTTTTACATCGAACTTTGAAATATTTAAGCTTTTGCTGAATGATGATAATGCAGAGAACAGCAGTAAAATTAATTCATGTTCTAAATATTGTGGCAATGGTCCACCATGTGTTCTGTATATTCTTGCATCAAACAGACTTAATGAAAAGGCATATGATAATCTTTACCAAATGTACAAAGCTATCTGTACACTGTCTGTGATTCAAGTTCAGTGTGAACGGACATTTTCTAAGCTTAAAATAATAAAAACAAGTTTACGAAATTCTTTGTCGGAGGAGAATCTGGAAGCATGCATGTTGATGTCTATAGAAAAGGTCATGTTGGATGAGTTAGACATGGAAACTATAATAGACCGATTTGCAAACTCGAGTAATGAACTTAAAAAACTACTCTTAGTATAGCATGTATGTATGTATGTATGTATATGCAGGCAGTACTTGTAAAATATTTGTACTTATTGGTAAAATAAATTTATAAAAAAATATTACCTTTTTTTTATTTAAACAAACTTAACTCATAAATAGGCCTATTAGGATAGGACTGGAATTGAATTATGTAATGGGGTTATGGGCCCCCTGACCCCTTTGGCAGACAAAATTTTATGAGCCAGTCCGCCGCCACTGTGTACGGAGTATCCACTACGATCTCCTGACTTAACACCCTTAGACTTTTACTTGTGGAGCACTCTGAAGAACACTGTGTATGCTGAAAAACCAAGGACACTACAGGCCTTGAGACACGAAATTGAAATAGCCTGTGCCAACATTCCACTCCGAACAATCCGAACAGTATGCTGATCTGTTGCGCGCCGTTGTCAAGACTGTATGATGCTAGTGGCGGACATTTTGAACATTTAAAACATTAAAGTAAGCAGCACAACCATGAAGGTATTGACGCTGCTGGCTGATATTTCGAATATTTAAAAATTAAAGAAGCCTATTTCCAGTGGTGGGCACCGTTAACCAGAAAGTTAACTTCGATAACGATAATCCGTTAACCCCAATTTTTAACTCCGATAACGATAATCCGATAATTTTACTACAAAGTTAACGGAAGTTAACGATAATCCGTTAACGATAACTATTTCTTTACTAACATTTAAAAAAATCAAGGAAAAAAGCTTTAAAACCCATAGAAAATGTTTATTTATGCAAAATCCAACAATAAATAGGTATTTAACTGTATTTTTATCAAGTTCTGGTCAGACTGAGACTCAGAAGTGCCTGAGACAGAAGCGATCTCAATGTCGAGAACTTCTTCTTGGTGCTCCATGGTTGAAGTTTAAAAGTTGTAGAGAATGCTTGGTAAGAGAGAACTGAACGCTGTCTAGTTGACGATAATACAGAAGAACCTAAAAAAAGTAAAATATCATCGTATAAAATATGTAACTAAACTAATAAAATATTAATTCAAACAAAATAGCAAAATTAATTCAAAATAATATTAATTATAATAATATTATAATATATAATATATAATATTACGTTATATAAAATATTTTATTTTACTTAACCTTTTTCTGTGAATTTTCAATAGAAGTAATTTTTCTCTATGTAATTATTTTATCTATGAATTATTTAGTCTATAAAATAAAAATACTTTGTCCATGAATTATTTTGTCTATAAAATATTTTGTCTATGTAATATACGCAATTGTTATTTAATTCGACGACAATATTACAATCAGTGAATAAAAACTATTATTCAAATTTTACATACTATATATACTTTTTTAGAGATTTACTAACGCAGTGTAAAAATACTTATTCATTAGTCATTATTATAAATTAATTTTTCTCAACCGTACATTTTACCATACGTATCTCCATACGTATTAATATATATATAATATTATAGGACTTTCACTAACGTTAAAAGAACCTTCTTACCTTCAATAAAAAGCGCACAACCTCCCCTTGCGAGATCTGGAAGCAGACTGAAGTTATGGCTGTTTGAATTCATTCGCGGAGCGGTGATCTTCCGTGAATGACTCCTCGCAGTTAACGTGTTAACGGACTTTAAGACTAAATATCGAGTTATCGGAAGTTAACTGGTCCGATAACGATAAATGGAAATTAACTTCCGTTAATAGTCCGTTAAAAAAAGTTAACTTCCGTTAATAGTCCGTTAAAAAAAGTTAACTTCGTTAATTAACTGTTATCGGATTAACGCTTTAGTGCCCAACACTGACTAGCAGTATATATTGTGGAACAACCAATTGCATAATGTCGCAAACTAAATCGATACTTTATAGTTAGGCTTGTAAAGACTAACTTATTTGTCAATCTAAATTAAACAAATTTAAATCTACTCAACTTCAGTCTAAATTAAACTGATTTAAATCTACTCAACTTCAGTCTAAATTAAACTGATTTACATCTAATCAACTTCAGTCTAAATTAAACTGATTGAAATCTACTCAACTTCAGTCTACATTAAACTGATTTAAATCTACTCAACTTCAGTCTAAATTAAACTGATTTAAATCTACTCAACTTCAGTCTAAATTAAACTGATTTAAATCTACTCAACTTCAGTCTAAATTAAACTGATTTAAATTTACCCAACTTCAGTCTAAATTAAACAATTAAAGGCGTCCAAGTAGTGGGAACCCTAAGTTTTAATTTAAACAATACCTTTTCGAACCTGAGGTAAGGATGGACGCGGGTAGCCGTGGGGATACCCTTTTTAGGCTGTTGAATTTTCCACATAAGGAAATGGAACACATGAAACGGAAATCTGGAGCACAGAAACGGAAAGATAAACGAGCAGAAAGAAATGATTCAGCAAAAAAGTGCAGGCCTATAACAGCATTTATGATATCAACACCTATATCTACCTGTCAGAAAGAGGAAAGCGACTTACAGAGAAATTCAACTACAACTGTTCATGCTGATACTGTAGATCTAGGACATAAAGATGAAGGTATGCCTAACGTTTTTGAGACTGTAGATGCTGATTTTTATGATTCTGAATTAGCTGGTGGAATAACAGTAACTGAACCTGGTCCTGTACATGTACATAATCAAAAAGGTCTAGTAGCTGATTTAAATAATGATGAGAATCAACCAAAACTTAGACAGGATAAGCTCTTTCAATATCCTGCACGAACAGATTTGAAATCTTTTTTCAAGGAGCATCCAATTCAGCCACATGATCATGATCTGCCATTTAATGTAAAGTTATATAAGCGAAAAATTATGGGTGACACTGTCTCACGACACTGGTCAACATATAATAAGAAGAATAGATCACTATATTGTTCATTTTGCTTGGCATTTGAGTCACCAACGTCTTCTAACCCATCTGCCTTTGTGCGAGGATTTAATGATTACAGATGCATTAGCCAGTGCTTATCAGAGCATGAATCAACTTGGTATACATACCAAGCATGCTCAGGAATATATCTGTAGTAAATGATGGTGGTTTAGCTCGTTTTTTCGCTGCATCATTGTAGAAGCGAAAAGATGAAGTACTAAAGCAGAGAAATATTGTTGCCAGAGTTGTAGATATAATAAAGATGTTAGGTAAACAAGCTCTTCTTTTTCGTGGACACAGAAATGAGTCAGCATATTCTCTTCTTGATGAAACAGAAAATCATGGAAATTTCTTGGCTTCTGTGCAGTTGATGGCAAAATATGATCCTATTATGGCTTCTAATGTTTCCATGGTGAAGGAAAAGTCTGACCAACGATGTGAAAGATTGGAAAAACAAAGAAAGGCACAAAGCAAAGGTCGTGGTAGTCTTGTCACATTCTTGAGTAAAACAACTATCTCTTCTTTGACCCAAATTATGAAGAATATGATACAGGAAAAAATTACTCAAGAAGTTGCTGAGGCCAAGTATTATTCCATACAAGTAGATCCAACTCAGGATATTTCATCAATTGATCAATTTAGTATTGTTATTCGATATGTACTAAATGGTACTATCCATGAACGACTACTTGCAATTGTTCCAAGCAATGATGGGACAGGGCAGGGACTTTTTGACCTATTAAATGAAACATTACAACGTCTTGAAATAGATCCGAAAAACTGCTTATCAGATGGCACAGATGGCGCTGCAAGCTACCATGGACAATATAATGGCTTTCAGAGTAAAATTGCTGATGTAGCTGATCAGCATGTTCATGTATGGTGCTATGCCCATGTACTCAATTTAGTAGTTACTGAAATCACGAAGTGTTGTGTACCAGCAGTTTCCTTCTTCAATTTACTCCAGAATTTAGCAAAATTTGTGAAGGAATCATATAAGCGAATGACCATCTGGATTGAAGTTGTTGGACATCATCTGGGGAAAGAAAAGATGAAACGATTAAAGCTAATTGGTGAAACCAGGTGGTCAGGGAAGTCCAATGTAGCAACTACTATATTTGGAAATTTTGACGAGATATGTATCAGTAATTTTGTGGATCTTCTGATATGTTTATCCATTATTCAAAGCTCTAACAATTTTGATGCAAAAACAAAACAGGAGGCAAATGTTTTACTGTCTAGCCTTCTAGAATTTCAAACAATATTGACAGCATTCACATACTTATATATCTTTCAAATTACAGTCCCTTTGTCAAGCTATCTACAGACAAGTGGCTTAAATATGTTTACTGCATGGAATATGGTAAAAAAATCCATTACAGATTTGAAGAAAAGATCAAGAGAACTTGATAAAGTATATAGTCAGGCTTTGAAATTTGCCAACAAATCCAATGAGCACATTGCACAATTCAATAATGATGAAAATCAAACAGTGAAAATTGATTTTGTAAAAACTGAGTTACCAATCAAGAGGAGACATAAAACAAAGAGAATGGCAGATGAACTAGCTGCTGATGAAAAAAACACATCTGATTCTTTGTCAGACTATCGTGCACATGTGTTCATCTTGATAATGGATCGTGTTGTACAACACTGGAATCCCGTTTCATTGACCATATAGGGATATGTCATGCCTCGATCCATCAAATTATGAATATATTACTAAAAATGGTCTTGAAGAAGAAGCATTGGAAGGTATTCTTGAGCTTGCTCCAGGGATAAATAGAAGTGAAGTAAAATTAGAATTGCAGTTTTTTACATCGAACTTTGAAATATTTAAGCTTTTGCTGAATGATGATAATGCAGAGAACAGCAGTAAAATTAATTCATGTTCTAAATATTGTGGCAATGGTCCACCATGTGTTCTGTATATTCTTGCATCAAACAGACTTAATGAAAAGGCATATGATAATCTTTACCAAATGTACAAAGCTATCTGTACACTGTCTGTGATTCAAGTTCAGTGTGAACGGACATTTTCTAAGCTTAAAATAATAAAAACAAGTTTACGAAATTCTTTGTCGGAGGAGAATCTGGAAGCATGCATGTTGATGTCTATAGAAAAGGTCATGTTGGATGAGTTAGACATGGAAACTATAATAGACCGATTTGCAAACTCGAGTAATGAACTTAAAAAACTACTCTTAGTATAGCATGTATGTATGTATGTATGTATATGCAGGCAGTACTTGTAAAATATTTGTACTTATTGGTAAAATAAATTTATAAAAAAATATTACTTTTTTTTATTTAAACAAACTTAACTCATAAATAGGCCTATTAGGATAGGACTGGAATTGAATTATGTAATGGGGTTATGGGCCCCCTGACCCCTTTGGCAGACAAAATTTTATGAGCCAGTCCGCCGCCACTGTGTACGGAGTATCCACTACGATCTCCTGACTTAACACCCTTAGACTTTTACTTGTGGAGCACTCTGAAGAACACTGTGTATGCTGAAAAACCAAGGACACTACAGGCCTTGAGACACGAAATTGAAATAGCCTGTGCCAACATTCCACTCCGAACAATCCGAACAGTATGCTGATCTGTTGCGCGCCGTTGTCAAGACTGTATGATGCTAGTGGCGGACATTTTGAACATTTAAAACATTAAAGTAAGCAGCACAACCATGAAGGTATTGACGCTGCTGGCTGATATTTCGAATATTTAAAAATTAAAGAAGCCTATTTCCAGTGGTGGGCACCGTTAACCAGAAAGTTAACTTCGATAACGATAATCCGTTAACCCCAATTTTTAACTCCGATAACGATAATCCGATAATTTTACTACAAAGTTAACGGAAGTTAACGATAATCCGTTAACGATAACTATTTCTTTACTAACATTTAAAAAAATCAAGGAAAAAAGCTTTAAAACCCATAGAAAATGTTTATTTATGCAAAATCCAACAATAAATAGGTATTTAACTGTATTTTTATCAAGTTCTGGTCAGACTGAGACTCAGAAGTGCCTGAGACAGAAGCGATCTCAATGTCGAGAACTTCTTCTTGGTGCTCCATGGTTGAAGTTTAAAAGTTGTAGAGAATGCTTGGTAAGAGAGAACTGAACGCTGTCTAGTTGACGATAATACAGAAGAACCTAAAAAAGTAAAATATCATCGTATAAAATATGTAACTAAACTAATAAAATATTAATTCAAACAAAATAGCAAAATTAATTCAAAATAATATTAATTATAATAATATTATAATATATAATATATAATATTACGTTATAAAATATTTTATTTTACTTAACCTTTTTCTGTGAATTTTCAATAGAAGTAATTTTTCTCTATGTAATTATTTTATCTATGAATTATTTAGTCTATAAAATAAAAATACTTTGTCCATGAATTATTTTGTCTATAAAATATTTTGTCTATGTAATATACGCAATTGTTATTTAATTCGACGACAATATTACAATCAGTGAATAAAAACTATTATTCAAATTTTACATACTATATATACTTTTTAGAGATTTACTAACGCAGTGTAAAAATACTTATTCATTAGTCATTATTATAAATTAATTTTTCTCAACCGTACATTTTACCATACGTATCTCCATACGTATTAATATATATATAATATTATAGGACTTTCACTAACGTTAAAAGAACCTTCTTACCTTCAATAAAAAGCGCACAACCTCCCCTTGCGAGATCTGGAAGCAGACTGAAGTTATGGCTGTTTGAATTCATTCGCGGAGCGGTGATCTTCCGTGAATGACTCCTCGCAGTTAACGTGTTAACGGACTTTAAGACTAAATATCGAGTTATCGGAAGTTAACTGGTCCGATAACGATAAATGGAAATTAACTTCCGTTAATAGTCCGTTAAAAAAAGTTAACTTCCGTTAATAGTCCGTTAAAAAAGTTAACTTCGTTAATTAACTGTTATCGGATTAACGCTTTAGTGCCCAACACTGACTAGCAGTATATATTGTGGAACAACCAATTGCATAATGTCGCAAACTAAATCGATACTTTATAGTTAGGCTTGTAAAGACTAACTTATTTGTCAATCTAAATTAAACAAATTTAAATCTACTCAACTTCAGTCTAAATTAAACTGATTTACATCTAATCAACTTCAGTCTAAATTAAACTGATTGAAATCTACTCAACTTCAGTCTACATTAAACTGATTTAAATCTACTCAACTTCAGTCTAAATTAAACTGATTTAAATCTACTCAACTTCAGTCTAAATTAAACTGATTTAAATCTACTCAACTTCAGTCTAAATTAAACTGATTTAAATTTACCCAACTTCAGTCTAAATTAAACAATTAAAGGCGTCCAAGTAGTGGGAACCCTAAGTTTTAATTTAAACAATACCTTTTCGAACCTGAGGTAAGGATGGACGCGGGTAGCCGTGGGGATACCCTTTTTAGGCTGTTGAATTTTCCACATAAGGAAATGGAACACATGAAACGGAAATCTGGAGCACAGAAACGGAAAGATAAACGAGCAGAAAGAAATGATTCAGCAAAAAAGTGCAGGCCTATAACAGCATTTATGATATCAACACCTATATCTACCTGTCAGAAAGAGGAAAGCGACTTACAGAGAAATTCAACTACAACTGTTCATGCTGATACTGTAGATCTAGGACATAAAGATGAAGGTATGCCTAACGTTTTTGAGACTGTAGATGCTGATTTTTATGATTCTGAATTAGCTGGTGGAATAACAGTAACTGAACCTGGTCCTGTACATGTACATAATCAAAAAGGTCTAGTAGCTGATTTAAATAATGATGAGAATCAACCAAAACTTAGACAGGATAAGCTCTTTCAATATCCTGCACGAACAGATTTGAAATCTTTTTTCAAGGAGCATCCAATTCAGCCACATGATCATGATCTGCCATTTAATGTAAAGTTATATAAGCGAAAAATTATGGGTGACACTGTCTCACGACACTGGTCAACATATAATAAGAAGAATAGATCACTATATTGTTCATTTTGCTTGGCATTTGAGTCACCAACGTCTTCTAACCCATCTGCCTTTGTGCGAGGATTTAATGATTACAGATGCATTAGCCAGTGCTTATCAGAGCATGAATCAACTTGGTATACATACCAAGCATGCTCAGGAATATATCTGTAGTAAATGATGGTGGTTTAGCTCGTTTTTTCGCTGCATCATTGTAGAAGCGAAAAGATGAAGTACTAAAGCAGAGAAATATTGTTGCCAGAGTTGTAGATATAATAAAGATGTTAGGTAAACAAGCTCTTCTTTTTCGTGGACACAGAAATGAGTCAGCATATTCTCTTCTTGATGAAACAGAAAATCATGGAAATTTCTTGGCTTCTGTGCAGTTGATGGCAAAATATGATCCTATTATGGCTTCTAATGTTTCCATGGTGAAGGAAAAGTCTGACCAACGATGTGAAAGATTGGAAAAACAAAGAAAGGCACAAAGCAAAGGTCGTGGTAGTCTTGTCACATTCTTGAGTAAAACAACTATCTCTTCTTTGACCCAAATTATGAAGAATATGATACAGGAAAAAATTACTCAAGAAGTTGCTGAGGCCAAGTATTATTCCATACAAGTAGATCCAACTCAGGATATTTCATCAATTGATCAATTTAGTATTGTTATTCGATATGTACTAAATGGTACTATCCATGAACGACTACTTGCAATTGTTCCAAGCAATGATGGACAGGGCAGGGACTTTTTGACCTATTAAATGAAACATTACAACGTCTTGAAATAGATCCGAAAAACTGCTTATCAGATGGCACAGATGGCGCTGCAAGCTACCATGGACAATATAATGGCTTTCAGAGTAAAATTGCTGATGTAGCTGATCAGCATGTTCATGTATGGTGCTATGCCCATGTACTCAATTTAGTAGTTACTGAAATCACGAAGTGTTGTGTACCAGCAGTTTCCTTCTTCAATTTACTCCAGAATTTAGCAAAATTTGTGAAGGAATCATATAAGCGAATGACCATCTGGATTGAAGTTGTTGGACATCATCTGGGGAAAGAAAAGATGAAACGATTAAAGCTAATTGGTGAAACCAGGTGGTCAGGGAAGTCCAATGTAGCAACTACTATATTTGGAAATTTTGACGAGATATGTATCAGTAATTTTGTGGATCTTCTGATATGTTTATCCATTATTCAAAGCTCTAACAATTTTGATGCAAAAACAAAACAGGAGGCAAATGTTTTACTGTCTAGCCTTCTAGAATTTCAAACAATATTGACAGCATTCACATACTTATATATCTTTCAAATTACAGTCCCTTTGTCAAGCTATCTACAGACAAGTGGCTTAAATATGTTTACTGCATGGAATATGGTAAAAAAATCCATTACAGATTTGAAGAAAAGATCAAGAGAACTTGATAAAGTATATAGTCAGGCTTTGAAATTTGCCAACAAATCCAATGAGCACATTGCACAATTCAATAATGATGAAAATCAAACAGTGAAAATTGATTTTGTAAAAACTGAGTTACCAATCAAGAGGAGACATAAAACAAAGAGAATGGCAGATGAACTAGCTGCTGATGAAAAAAACACATCTGATTCTTTGTCAGACTATCGTGCACATGTGTTCATCTTGATAATGGATCGTGTTGTACAAACACTGGAATCCCGTTTCATTGACCATATAGGGATATGTCATGCCTCGATCCATCAAATTATGAATATATTACTAAAAATGGTCTTGAAGAAGAAGCATTGGAAGGTATTCTTGAGCTTGCTCCAGGGATAAATAGAAGTGAAGTAAAATTAGAATTGCAGTTTTTTACATCGAACTTTGAAATATTTAAGCTTTTGCTGAATGATGATAATGCAGAGAACAGCAGTAAAATTAATTCATGTTCTAAATATTGTGGCAATGGTCCACCATGTGTTCTGTATATTCTTGCATCAAACAGACTTAATGAAAAGGCATATGATAATCTTTACCAAATGTACAAAGCTATCTGTACACTGTCTGTGATTCAAGTTCAGTGTGAACGGACATTTTCTAAGCTTAAAATAATAAAAAACAAGTTTACGAAATTCTTTGTCGGAGGAGAATCTGGAAGCATGCATGTTGATGTCTATAGAAAAGGTCATGTTGGATGAGTTAGACATGGAAACTATAATAGACCGATTTGCAAACTCGAGTAATGAACTTAAAAAAACTTCTTAGTATAGCATGTATGTATGTATGTATGTATATGCAGGCAGTACTTGTAAAATATTTGTACTTATTGGTAAAATAAATTTAAAAAAAATATTACCTTTTTTTATTTAAACAAACTTAACTCATAAATAGGCCTATTAGGATAGGACTGGAATTGAATTATGTAATGGGGTTATGGGCCCCTGACCCCTTTGGCAGACAAAATTTTATGAGCCAGTCCGCCGCCACTGTGTACGGAGTATCCACTACGATCTCCTGACTTAACACCTTAGACTTTTACTTGTGGAGCACTCTGAAGAACACTGTGTATGCTGAAAAACCAAGGACACTACAGGCCTTGAGACACGAAATTGAAATAGCCTGTGCCAACATTCCACTCCGAACAATCCGAACAGTATGCTGATCTGTTGCGCGCCGTTGTCAAGACTGTATGATGCTAGTGGCGGACATTTTGAACATTTAAAACATTAAAGTAAGCAGCACAACCATGAAGGTATTGACGCTGCTGGCTGATATTTCGAATATTTAAAAATTAAAGAAGCCTATTTCCAGTGGTGGGCACCGTTAACCAGAAAGTTAACTTCGATAACGATAATCCGTTAACCCCAATTTTTAACTCCGATAACGATAATCCGATAATTTTACTACAAAGTTAACGGAAGTTAACGATAATCCGTTAACGATAACTATTTCTTTACTAACATTTAAAAAAATCAAGGAAAAAAGCTTTAAAAACCCATAGAAAATGTTTATTTATGCAAAATCCAACAATAAATAGGTATTTAACTGTATTTTTATCAAGTTCTGGTCAGACTGAGACTCAGAAGTGCCTGAGACAGAAGCGATCTCAATGTCGAGAACTTCTTCTTGGTGCTCCATGGTTGAAGTTTAAAAGTTGTAGAGAATGCTTGGTAAGAGAGAACTGAACGCTGTCTAGTTGACGATAATACAGAAGAACCTAAAAAAAGTAAAATATCATCGTATAAAATATGTAACTAAACTAATAAAATATTAATTCAAACAAAATAGCAAAATTAATTCAAAATAATATTAATTATAATAATATTATAATATATAATATATAATATTACGTTATATAAAATATTTTATTTTACTTAACCTTTTTCTGTGAATTTTCAATAGAAGTAATTTTTCTCTATGTAATTATTTTATCTATGAATTATTTAGTCTATAAAATAAAAATACTTTGTCCATGAATTATTTTGTCTATAAAATATTTTGTCTATGTAATATACGCAATTGTTATTTAATTCGACGACAATATTACAATCAGTGAATAAAAACTATTATTCAAATTTTACATACTATATATACTTTTTTAGAGATTTACTAACGCAGTGTAAAAATACTTATTCATTAGTCATTATTATAAATTAATTTTTCTCAACCGTACATTTTACCATACGTATCTCCATACGTATTAATATATATATAATATTATAGGACTTTACTAACGTTAAAAGAACCTTCTTACCTTCAATAAAAAGCGCACAACCTCCCCTTGCGAGATCTGGAAGCAGACTGAAGTTATGGCTGTTTGAATTCATTCGCGGAGCGGTGATCTTCCGTGAATGACTCCTCGCAGTTAACGTGTTAACGGACTTTAAGACTAAATATCGAGTTATCGGAAGTTAACTGGTCCGATAACGATAAATGGAAATTAACTTCCGTTAATAGTCCGTTAAAAAAAGTTAACTTCCGTTAATAGTCCGTTAAAAAAAGTTAACTTCGTTAATTAACTGTTATCGGATTAACGCTTTAGTGCCCAACACTGACTAGCAGTATATATTGTGGAACAACCAATTGCATAATGTCGCAAACTAAATCGATACTTTATAGTTAGGCTTGTAAAGACTAACTTATTTGTCAATCTAAATTAAACAAATTTAAATCTACTCAACTTCAGTCTAAATTAAACTGATTTAAATCTACTCAACTTCAGTCTAAATTAAACTGATTTACATCTAATCAACTTCAGTCTAAATTAAACTGATTGAAATCTACTCAACTTCAGTCTACATTAAACTGATTTAAATCTACTCAACTTCAGTCTAAATTAAACTGATTTAAATCTACTCAACTTCAGTCTAAATTAAACTGATTTAAATCTACTCAACTTCAGTCTAAATTAAACTGATTTAAATTTACCCAACTTCAGTCTAAATTAAACAATTAAAGGCGTCCAAGTAGTGGGAACCCTAAGTTTTAATTTAAACAATACCTTTTCGAACCTGAGGTAAGGATGGACGCGGGTAGCCGTGGGGATACCCTTTTTAGGCTGTTGAATTTTCCACATAAGGAAATGGAACACATGAAACGGAAATCTGGAGCACAGAAACGGAAAGATAAACGAGCAGAAAGAAATGATTCAGCAAAAAAGTGCAGGCCTATAACAGCATTTATGATATCAACACCTATATCTACCTGTCAGAAAGAGGAAAGCGACTTACAGAGAAATTCAACTACAACTGTTCATGCTGATACTGTAGATCTAGGACATAAAGATGAAGGTATGCCTAACGTTTTTGAGACTGTAGATGCTGATTTTTATGATTCTGAATTAGCTGGTGGAATAACAGTAACTGAACCTGGTCCTGTACATGTACATAATCAAAAAGGTCTAGTAGCTGATTTAAATAATGATGAGAATCAACCAAAACTTAGACAGGATAAGCTCTTTCAATATCCTGCACGAACAGATTTGAAATCTTTTTTCAAGGAGCATCCAATTCAGCCACATGATCATGATCTGCCATTTAATGTAAAGTTATATAAGCGAAAAATTATGGGTGACACTGTCTCACGACACTGGTCAACATATAATAAGAAGAATAGATCACTATATTGTTCATTTTGCTTGGCATTTGAGTCACCAACGTCTTCTAACCCATCTGCCTTTGTGCGAGGATTTAATGATTACAGATGCATTAGCCAGTGCTTATCAGAGCATGAATCAACTTGGTATACATACCAAGCATGCTCAGGAATATATCTGTAGTAAATGATGGTGGTTTAGCTCGTTTTTTCGCTGCATCATTGTAGAAGCGAAAAGATGAAGTACTAAAGCAGAGAAATATTGTTGCCAGAGTTGTAGATATAATAAAGATGTTAGGTAAACAAGCTCTTCTTTTTCGTGGACACAGAAATGAGTCAGCATATTCTCTTCTTGATGAAACAGAAAATCATGGAAATTTCTTGGCTTCTGTGCAGTTGATGGCAAAATATGATCCTATTATGGCTTCTAATGTTTCCATGGTGAAGGAAAAGTCTGACCAACGATGTGAAAGATTGGAAAAACAAAGAAAGGCACAAAGCAAAGGTCGTGGTAGTCTTGTCACATTCTTGAGTAAAACAACTATCTCTTCTTTGACCCAAATTATGAAGAATATGATACAGGAAAAAATTACTCAAGAAGTTGCTGAGGCCAAGTATTATTCCATACAAGTAGATCCAACTCAGGATATTTCATCAATTGATCAATTTAGTATTGTTATTCGATATGTACTAAATGGTACTATCCATGAACGACTACTTGCAATTGTTCCAAGCAATGATGGGACAGGGCAGGGACTTTTTGACCTATTAAATGAAACATTACAACGTCTTGAAATAGATCCGAAAAACTGCTTATCAGATGGCACAGATGGCGCTGCAAGCTACCATGGACAATATAATGGCTTTCAGAGTAAAATTGCTGATGTAGCTGATCAGCATGTTCATGTATGGTGCTATGCCCATGTACTCAATTTAGTAGTTACTGAAATCACGAAGTGTTGTGTACCAGCAGTTTCCTTCTTCAATTTACTCCAGAATTTAGCAAAATTTGTGAAGGAATCATATAAGCGAATGCCATCTGGATTGAAGTTGTTGGACATCATCTGGGGAAAGAAAAGATGAAACGATTAAAGCTAATTGGTGAAACCAGGTGGTCAGGGAAGTCCAATGTAGCAACTACTATATTTGGAAATTTTGACGAGATATGTATCAGTAATTTTGTGGATCTTCTGATATGTTTATCCATTATTCAAAGCTCTAACAATTTTGATGCAAAAACAAAACAGGAGGCAAATGTTTTACTGTCTAGCCTTCTAGAATTTCAAACAATATTGACAGCATTCACATACTTATATATCTTTCAAATTACAGTCCCTTTGTCAAGCTATCTACAGACAAGTGGCTTAAATATGTTTACTGCATGGAATATGGTAAAAAAATCCATTACAGATTTGAAGAAAAGATCAAGAGAACTTGATAAAGTATATAGTCAGGCTTTGAAATTTGCCAACAAATCCAATGAGCACATTGCACAATTCAATAATGATGAAAATCAAACAGTGAAAATTGATTTTGTAAAAACTGAGTTACCAATCAAGAGGAGACATAAAACAAAGAGAATGGCAGATGAACTAGCTGCTGATGAAAAAAACACATCTGATTCTTTGTCAGACTATCGTGCACATGTGTTCATCTTGATAATGGATCGTGTTGTACAAACACTGGAATCCCGTTTCATTGACCATATAGGGATATGTCATGCCTCGATCCATCAAATTATGAATATATTACTAAAAATGGTCTTCAAGAAGAAGCATTGGAAGGTATTCTTGAGCTTGCTCCAGGGATAAATAGAAGTGAAGTAAAATTAGAATTGCAGTTTTTTACATCGAACTTTGAAATATTTAAGCTTTTGCTGAATGATGATAATGCAGAGAACAGCAGTAAAATTAATTCATGTTCTAAATATTGTGGCAATGGTCCACCATGTGTTCTGTGTATATTCTTGCATCAAAGACTTAATGAAAAGGCATATGATAATCTTTACCAAATGTACAAAGCTATCTGTACACTGTCTGTGATTCAAGTTCAGTGTGAACGGACATTTTCTAAGCTTAAAATAATAAAAACAAGTTTACGAAATTCTTTGTCGGAGGAGAATCTGGAAGCATGCATGTTGATGTCTATAGAAAAGGTCATGTTGGATGAGTTAGACATGGAAACTATAATAGACCGATTTGCAAACTCGAGTAATGAACTTAAAAAACTACTCTTAGTATAGCATGTATGTATGTATGTATATGCAGGCAGTACTTGTAAAATATTTGTACTTATTGGTAAAATAAATTTATAAAAAAATATTACCTTTTTTTTATTTAAACAAACTTAACTCATAAATAGGCCTATTAGGATAGGACTGGAATTGAATTATGTAATGGGGTTATGGGCCCCCTGACCCCTTTGGCAGACAAAATTTTATGAGCCAGTCCGCCGCCACTGTGTACGGAGTATCCACTACGATCTCCTGACTTAACACCCTTAGACTTTTACTTGTGGAGCACTCTGAAGAACACTGTGTATGCTGAAAAACCAAGGACACTACAGGCCTTGAGACACGAAATTGAAATAGCCTGTGCCAACATTCCACTCCGAACAATCCGAACAGTATGCTGATCTGTTGCGCGCCGTTGTCAAGACTGTATGATGCTAGTGGCGGACATTTTGAACATTTAAAACATTAAAGTAAGCAGCACAACCATGAAGGTATTGACGCTGCTGGCTGATATTTCGAATATTTAAAAATTAAAGAAGCCTATTTCCAGTGGTGGGCACCGTTAACCAGAAAGTTAACTTCGATAACGATAATCCGTTAACCCCAATTTTTAACTCCGATAACGATAATCCGATAATTTTACTACAAAGTTAACGGAAGTTAACGATAATCCGTTAACGATAACTATTTCTTTACTAACATTTAAAAAAATCAAGGAAAAAAGCTTTAAAACCCATAGAAAATGTTTATTTATGCAAAATCCAACAATAAATAGGTATTTAACTGTATTTTTATCAAGTTCTGGTCAGACTGAGACTCAGAAGTGCCTGAGACAGAAGCGATCTCAATGTCGAGAACTTCTTCTTGGTGCTCCATGGTTGAAGTTTAAAAGTTGTAGAGAATGCTTGGTAAGAGAGAACTGAACGCTGTCTAGTTGACGATAATACAGAAGAACCTAAAAAAAGTAAAATATCATCGTATAAAATATGTAACTAAACTAATAAAATATTAATTCAAACAAAATAGCAAAATTAATTCAAAATAATATTAATTATAATAATATTATAATATATAATATATAATATTACGTTATATAAAATATTTTATTTTACTTAACCTTTTTCTGTGAATTTTCAATAGAAGTAATTTTTCTCTATGTAATTATTTTATCTATGAATTATTTAGTCTATAAAATAAAAATACTTTGTCCATGAATTATTTTGTCTATAAAATATTTTGTCTATGTAATATACGCAATTGTTATTTAATTCGACGACAATATTACAATCAGTGAATAAAAACTATTATTCAAATTTTACATACTATATATACTTTTTTAGAGATTTACTAACGCAGTGTAAAAATACTTATTCATTAGTCATTATTATAAATTAATTTTTCTCAACCGTACATTTTACCATACGTATCTCCATACGTATTAATATATATATAATATTTAGGACTTTCACTAACGTTAAAAGAACCTTCTTACCTTCAATAAAAAGCGCACAACCTCCCCTTGCGAGATCTGGAAGCAGACTGAAGTTATGGCTGTTTGAATTCATTCGCGGAGCGGTGATCTTCCGTGAATGACTCCTCGCAGTTAACGTGTTAACGGACTTTAAGACTAAATATCGAGTTATCGGAAGTTAACTGGTCCGATAACGATAAATGGAAATTAACTTCCGTTAATAGTCCGTTAAAAAAAGTTAACTTCCGTTAATAGTCCGTTAAAAAAAGTTAACTTCGTTAATTAACTGTTATCGGATTAACGCTTTAGTGCCCAACACTGACTAGCAGTATATATTGTGGAACAACCAATTGCATAATGTCGCAAACTAAATCGATACTTTATAGTTAGGCTTGTAAAGACTAACTTATTTGTCAATCTAAATTAAACAAATTTAAATCTACTCAACTTCAGTCTAAATTAAACTGATTTAAATCTACTCAACTTCAGTCTAAATTAAACTGATTTACATCTAATCAACTTCAGTCTAAATTAAACTGATTGAAATCTACTCAACTTCAGTCTACATTAAACTGATTTAAATCTACTCAACTTCAGTCTAAATTAAACTGATTTAAATCTACTCAACTTCAGTCTAAATTAAACTGATTTAAATCTACTCAACTTCAGTCTAAATTAAACTGATTTAAATTTACCCAACTTCAGTCTAAATTAAACAATTAAAGGCGTCCAAGTAGTGGGAACCCTAAGTTTTAATTTAAACAATACCTTTTCGAACCTGAGGTAAGGATGGACGCGGGTAGCCGTGGGGATACCCTTTTTAGGCTGTTGAATTTTCCACATAAGGAAATGGAACACATGAAACGGAAATCTGGAGCACAGAAACGGAAAGATAAACGAGCAGAAAGAAATGATTCAGCAAAAAAGTGCAGGCCTATAACAGCATTTATGATATCAACACCTATATCTACCTGTCAGAAAGAGGAAAGCGACTTACAGAGAAATTCAACTACAACTGTTCATGCTGATACTGTAGATCTAGGACATAAAGATGAAGGTATGCCTAACGTTTTTGAGACTGTAGATGCTGATTTTTATGATTCTGAATTAGCTGGTGGAATAACAGTAACTGAACCTGGTCCTGTACATGTACATAATCAAAAAGGTCTAGTAGCTGATTTAAATAATGATGAGAATCAACCAAAACTTAGACAGGATAAGCTCTTTCAATATCCTGCACGAACAGATTTGAAATCTTTTTTCAAGGAGCATCCAATTCAGCCACATGATCATGATCTGCCATTTAATGTAAAGTTATATAAGCGAAAAATTATGGGTGACACTGTCTCACGACACTGGTCAACATATAATAAGAAGAATAGATCACTATATTGTTCATTTTGCTTGGCATTTGAGTCACCAACGTCTTCTAACCCATCTGCCTTTGTGCGAGGATTTAATGATTACAGATGCATTAGCCAGTGCTTATCAGAGCATGAATCAACTTGGTATACATACCAAGCATGCTCAGGAATATATCTGTAGTAAATGATGGTGGTTTAGCTCGTTTTTTCGCTGCATCATTGTAGAAGCGAAAAGATGAAGTACTAAAGCAGAGAAATATTGTTGCCAGAGTTGTAGATATAATAAAGATGTTAGGTAAACAAGCTCTTCTTTTTCGTGGACACAGAAATGAGTCAGCATATTCTCTTCTTGATGAAACAGAAAATCATGGAAATTTCTTGGCTTCTGTGCAGTTGATGGCAAAATATGATCCTATTATGGCTTCTAATGTTTCCATGGTGAAGGAAAAGTCTGACCAACGATGTGAAAGATTGGAAAAACAAAGAAAGGCACAAAGCAAAGGTCGTGGTAGTCTTGTCACATTCTTGAGTAAAACAACTATCTCTTCTTTGACCCAAATTATGAAGAATATGATACAGGAAAAAATTACTCAAGAAGTTGCTGAGGCCAAGTATTATTCCATACAAGTAGATCCAACTCAGGATATTTCATCAATTGATCAATTTAGTATTGTTATTCGATATGTACTAAATGGTACTATCCATGAACGACTACTTGCAATTGTTCCAAGCAATGATGGGACAGGGCAGGGACTTTTTGACCTATTAAATGAAACATTACAACGTCTTGAAATAGATCCGAAAAACTGCTTATCAGATGGCACAGATGGCGCTGCAAGCTACCATGGACAATATAATGGCTTTCAGAGTAAAATTGCTGATGTAGCTGATCAGCATGTTCATGTATGGTGCTATGCCCATGTACTCAATTTAGTAGTTACTGAAATCACGAAGTGTTGTGTACCAGCAGTTTCCTTCTTCAATTTACTCCAGAATTTAGCAAAATTTGTGAAGGAATCATATAAGCGAATGACCATCTGGATTGAAGTTGTTGGACATCATCTGGGGAAAGAAAAGATGAAACGATTAAAGCTAATTGGTGAAACCAGGTGGTCAGGGAAGTCCAATGTAGCAACTACTATATTTGGAAATTTTGACGAGATATGTATCAGTAATTTTGTGGATCTTCTGATATGTTTATCCATTATTCAAAGCTCTAACAATTTTGATGCAAAAACAAAACAGGAGGCAAATGTTTTACTGTCTAGCCTTCTAGAATTTCAAACAATATTGACAGCATTCACATACTTATATATCTTTCAAATTACAGTCCCTTTGTCAAGCTATCTACAGACAAGTGGCTTAAATATGTTTACTGCATGGAATATGGTAAAAAAATCCATTACAGATTTGAAGAAAAGATCAAGAGAACTTGATAAAGTATATAGTCAGGCTTTGAAATTTGCCAACAAATCCAATGAGCACATTGCACAATTCAATAATGATGAAAATCAAACAGTGAAAATTGATTTTGTAAAAACTGAGTTACCAATCAAGAGGAGACATAAAACAAAGAGAATGGCAGATGAACTAGCTGCTGATGAAAAAAACACATCTGATTCTTTGTCAGACTATCGTGCACATGTGTTCATCTTGATAATGGATCGTGTTGTACAATCACTGGAATCCCGTTTCATTGACCATATAGGGATATGTCATGCCTCGATCCATCAAATTATGAATATATTACTAAAAATGGTCTTGAAGAAGAAGCATTGGAAGGTATTCTTGAGCTTGCTCCAGGGATAAATAGAAGTGAAGTAAAATTAGAATTGCAGTTTTTTACATCGAACTTTGAAATATTTAAGCTTTTGCTGAATGATGATAATGCAGAGAACAGCAGTAAAATTAATTCATGTTCTAAATATTGTGGCAATGGTCCACCATGTGTTCTGTATATTCTTGCATCAAACAGACTTAATGAAAAGGCATATGATAATCTTTACCAAATGTACAAAGCTATCTGTACACTGTCTGTGATTCAAGTTCAGTGTGAACGGACATTTTCTAAGCTTAAAATAATAAAAACAAGTTTACGAAATTCTTTGTCGGAGGAGAATCTGGAAGCATGCATGTTGATGTCTATAGAAAAGGTCATGTTGGATGAGTTAGACATGGAAACTATAATAGACCGATTTGCAAACTCGAGTAATGAACTTAAAAAACTACTCTTAGTATAGCATGTATGTATGTATGTATGTATATGCAGGCAGTACTTGTAAAATATTTGTACTTATTGGTAAAATAAATTTATAAAAAAATATTACCTTTTTTTTATTTAAACAAACTTAACTCATAAATAGGCCTATTAGGATAGGACTGGAATTGAATTATGTAATGGGGTTATGGGCCCCCTGACCCCTTTGGCAGACAAAATTTTATGAGCCAGTCCGCCGCCACTGTGTACGGAGTATCCACTACGATCTCCTGACTTAACACCCTTAGACTTTTACTTGTGGAGCACTCTGAAGAACACTGTGTATGCTGAAAAACCAAGGACACTACAGGCCTTGAGACACGAAATTGAAATAGCCTGTGCCAACATTCCACTCCGAACAATCCGAACAGTATGCTGATCTGTTGCGCGCCGTTGTCAAGACTGTATGATGCTAGTGGCGGACATTTTGAACATTTAAAACATTAAAGTAAGCAGCACAACCATGAAGGTATTGACGCTGCTGGCTGATATTTCGAATATTTAAAAATTAAAGAAGCCTATTTCCAGTGGTGGGCACCGTTAACCAGAAAGTTAACTTCGATAACGATAATCCGTTAACCCCAATTTTTAACTCCGATAACGATAATCCGATAATTTTACTACAAAGTTAACGGAAGTTAACGATAATCCGTTAACGATAACTATTTCTTTACTAACATTTAAAAAAATCAAGGAAAAAAGCTTTAAAACCCATAGAAAATGTTTATTATGCAAAATCCAACAATAAATAGGTATTTAACTGTATTTTTATCAAGTTCTGGTCAGACTGAGACTCAGAAGTGCCTGAGACAGAAGCGATCTCAATGTCGAGAACTTCTTCTTGGTGCTCCATGGTTGAAGTTTAAAAGTTGTAGAGAATGCTTGGTAAGAGAGAACTGAACGCTGTCTAGTTGACGATAATACAGAAGAACCTAAAAAAAGTAAAATATCATCGTATAAAATATGTAACTAAACTAATAAAATATTAATTCAAACAAAATAGCAAAATTAATTCAAAATAATATTAATTATAATAATATTATAATATATAATATATAATATTACGTTATATAAAATATTTTATTTTACTTAACCTTTTTCTGTGAATTTTCAATAGAAGTAATTTTTCTCTATGTAATTATTTTATCTATGAATTATTTAGTCTATAAAATAAAAATACTTTGTCCATGAATTATTTTGTCTATAAAATATTTTGTCTATGTAATATACGCAATTGTTATTTAATTCGACGACAATATTACAATCAGTGAATAAAAACTATTATTCAAATTTTACATACTATATATACTTTTTTAGAGATTTACTAACGCAGTGTAAAAATACTTATTCATTAGTCATTATTATAAATTAATTTTTCTCAACCGTACATTTTACCATACGTATCTCCATACGTATTAATATATATATAATATTATAGGACTTTCACTAACGTTAAAAGAACCTTCTTACCTTCAATAAAAAGCGCACAACCTCCCCTTGCGAGATCTGGAAGCAGACTGAAGTTATGGCTGTTTGAATTCATTCGCGGAGCGGTGATCTTCCGTGAATGACTCCTCGCAGTTAACGTGTTAACGGACTTTAAGACTAAATATCGAGTTATCGGAAGTTAACTGGTCCGATAACGATAAATGGAAATTAACTTCCGTTAATAGTCCGTTAAAAAAAGTTAACTTCCGTTAATAGTCCGTTAAAAAAAGTTAACTTCGTTAATTAACTGTTATCGGATTAACGCTTTAGTGCCCAACACTGACTAGCAGTATATATTGTGGAACAACCAATTGCATAATGTCGCAAACTAAATCGATACTTTATAGTTAGGCTTGTAAAGACTAACTTATTTGTCAATCTAAATTAAACAAATTTAAATCTACTCAACTTCAGTCTAAATTAAACTGATTTAAATCTACTCAACTTCAGTCTAAATTAAACTGATTTACATCTAATCAACTTCAGTCTAAATTAAACTGATTGAAATCTACTCAACTTCAGTCTACATTAAACTGATTTAAATCTACTCAACTTCAGTCTAAATTAAACTGATTTAAATCTACTCAACTTCAGTCTAAATTAAACTGATTTAAATCTACTCAACTTCAGTCTAAATTAAACTGATTTAAATTTACCCAACTTCAGTCTAAATTAAACAATTAAAGGCGTCCAAGTAGTGGGAACCCTAAGTTTTAATTTAAACAATACCTTTTCGAACCTGAGGTAAGGATGGACGCGGGTAGCCGTGGGGATACCCTTTTTAGGCTGTTGAATTTTCCACATAAGGAAATGGAACACATGAAACGGAAATCTGGAGCACAGAAACGGAAAGATAAACGAGCAGAAAGAAATGATTCAGCAAAAAAGTGCAGGCCTATAACAGCATTTATGATATCAACACCTATATCTACCTGTCAGAAAGAGGAAAGCGACTTACAGAGAAATTCAACTACAACTGTTCATGCTGATACTGTAGATCTAGGACATAAAGATGAAGGTATGCCTAACGTTTTTGAGACTGTAGATGCTGATTTTTATGATTCTGAATTAGCTGGTGGAATAACAGTAACTGAACCTGGTCCTGTACATGTACATAATCAAAAAGGTCTAGTAGCTGATTTAAATAATGATGAGAATCAACCAAAACTTAGACAGGATAAGCTCTTTCAATATCCTGCACGAACAGATTTGAAATCTTTTTTCAAGGAGCATCCAATTCAGCCACATGATCATGATCTGCCATTTAATGTAAAGTTATATAAGCGAAAAATTATGGGTGACACTGTCTCACGACACTGGTCAACATATAATAAGAAGAATAGATCACTATATTGTTCATTTTGCTTGGCATTTGAGTCACCAACGTCTTCTAACCCATCTGCCTTTGTGCGAGGATTTAATGATTACAGATGCATTAGCCAGTGCTTATCAGAGCATGAATCAACTTGGTATACATACCAAGCATGCTCAGGAATATATCTGTAGTAAATGATGGTGGTTTAGCTCGTTTTTTCGCTGCATCATTGTAGAAGCGAAAAGATGAAGTACTAAAGCAGAGAAATATTGTTGCCAGAGTTGTAGATATAATAAAGATGTTAGGTAAACAAGCTCTTCTTTTTCGTGGACACAGAAATGAGTCAGCATATTCTCTTCTTGATGAAACAGAAAATCATGGAAATTTCTTGGCTTCTGTGCAGTTGATGGCAAAATATGATCCTATTATGGCTTCTAATGTTTCCATGGTGAAGGAAAAGTCTGACCAACGATGTGAAAGATTGGAAAAACAAAGAAAGGCACAAAGCAAAGGTCGTGGTAGTCTTGTCACATTCTTGAGTAAAACAACTATCTCTTCTTTGACCCAAATTATGAAGAATATGATACAGGAAAAAATTACTCAAGAAGTTGCTGAGGCCAAGTATTATTCCATACAAGTAGATCCAACTCAGGATATTTCATCAATTGATCAATTTAGTATTGTTATTCGATATGTACTAAATGGTACTATCCATGAACGACTACTTGCAATTGTTCCAAGCAATGATGGTACAGGGCAGGGACTTTTTGACCTATTAAATGAAACATTACAACGTCTTGAAATAGATCCGAAAAACTGCTTATCAGATGGCACAGATGGCGCTGCAAGCTACCATGGACAATATAATGGCTTTCAGAGTAAAATTGCTGATGTAGCTGATCAGCATGTTCATGTATGGTGCTATGCCCATGTACTCAATTTAGTAGTTACTGAAATCACGAAGTGTTGTGTACCAGCAGTTTCCTTCTTCAATTTACTCCAGAATTTAGCAAAATTTGTGAAGGAATCATATAAGCGAATGGCCATCTGGATTGAAGTTGTTGGACATCATCTGGGGAAAGAAAAGATGAAACGATTAAAGCTAATTGGTGAAACCAGGTGGTCAGGGAAGTCCAATGTAGCAACTACTATATTTGGAAATTTTGACGAGATATGTATCAGTAATTTTGTGGATCTTCTGATATGTTTATCCATTATTCAAAGCTCTAACAATTTTGATGCAAAAACAAAACAGGAGGCAAATGTTTTACTGTCTAGCCTTCTAGAATTTCAAACAATATTGACAGCATTCACATACTTATATATCTTTCAAATTACAGTCCCTTTGTCAAGCTATCTACAGACAAGTGGCTTAAATATGTTTACTGCATGGAATATGGTAAAAAAATCCATTACAGATTTGAAGAAAAGATCAAGAGAACTTGATAAAGTATATAGTCAGGCTTTGAAATTTGCCAACAAATCCAATGAGCACATTGCACAATTCAATAATGATGAAAATCAAACAGTGAAAATTGATTTTGTAAAAACTGAGTTACCAATCAAGAGGAGACATAAAACAAAGAGAATGGCAGATGAACTAGCTGCTGATGAAAAAAACACATCTGATTCTTTGTCAGACTATCGTGCACATGTGTTCATCTTGATAATGGATCGTGTTGTACAACACTGGAATCCCGTTTCATTGACCATATAGGGATATGTCATGCCTCGATCCATCAAATTATGAATATATTACTAAAAATGGTCTTCAAGAAGAAGCATTGGAAGGTATTCTTGAGCTTGCTCCAGGGATAAATAGAAGTGAAGTAAAATTAGAATTGCAGTTTTTTACATCGAACTTTGAAATATTTAAGCTTTTGCTGAATGATGATAATGCAGAGAACAGCAGTAAAATTAATTCATGTTCTAAATATTGTGGCAATGGTCCACCATGTGTTCTGTATATTCTTGCATCAAACAGACTTAATGAAAAGGCATATGATAATCTTTACCAAATGTACAAAGCTATCTGTACACTGTCTGTGATTCAAGTTCAGTGTGAACGGACATTTTCTAAGCTTAAAATAATAAAAACAAGTTTACGAAATTCTTTGTCGGAGGAGAATCTGGAAGCATGCATGTTGATGTCTATAGAAAAGGTCATGTTGGATGAGTTAGACATGGAAACTATAATAGACCGATTTGCAAACTCGAGTAATGAACTTAAAAAACTACTCTTAGTATAGCATGTATGTATGTATGTATGTATATGCAGGCAGTACTTGTAAAATATTTGTACTTATTGGTAAAATAAATTTATAAAAAAATATTACTTTTTTTTATTTAAACAAACTTAACTCATAAATAGGCCTATTAGGATAGGACTGGAATTGAATTATGTAATGGGGTTATGGGCCCCCTGACCCCTTTGGCAGACAAAATTTTATGAGCCAGTCCGCCGCCACTGTGTACGGAGTATCCACTACGATCTCCTGACTTAACACCCTTAGACTTTTACTTGTGGAGCACTCTGAAGAACACTGTGTATGCTGAAAAACCAAGGACACTACAGGCCTTGAGACACGAAATTGAAATAGCCTGTGCCAACATTCCACTCCGAACAATCCGAACAGTATGCTGATCTGTTGCGCGCCGTTGTCAAGACTGTATGATGCTAGTGGCGGACATTTTGAACATTTAAAACATTAAAGTAAGCAGCACAACCATGAAGGTATTGACGCTGCTGGCTGATATTTCGAATATTTAAAAATTAAAGAAGCCTATTTCCAGTGGTGGGCACCGTTAACCAGAAAGTTAACTTCGATAACGATAATCCGTTAACCCCAATTTTTAACTCCGATAACGATAATCCGATAATTTTACTACAAAGTTAACGGAAGTTAACGATAATCCGTTAACGATAACTATTTCTTTACTAACATTTAAAAAAATCAAGGAAAAAAGCTTTAAAACCCATAGAAAATGTTTATTTATGCAAAATCCAACAATAAATAGGTATTTAACTGTATTTTTATCAAGTTCTGGTCAGACTGAGACTCAGAAGTGCCTGAGACAGAAGCGATCTCAATGTCGAGAACTTCTTCTTGGTGCTCCATGGTTGAAGTTTAAAAGTTGTAGAGAATGCTTGGTAAGAGAGAACTGAACGCTGTCTAGTTGACGATAATACAGAAGAACCTAAAAAAAGTAAAATATCATCGTATAAAATATGTAACTAAACTAATAAATATTAATTCAAACAAAATAGCAAAATTAATTCAAAATAATATTAATTATAATAATATTATAATATATAATATATAATATTACGTTATATAAAATATTTTATTTTACTTAACCTTTTTCTGTGAATTTTCAATAGAAGTAATTTTTCTCTATGTAATTATTTTATCTATGAATTATTTAGTCTATAAAATAAAAATACTTTGTCCATGAATTATTTTGTCTATAAAATATTTTGTCTATGTAATATACGCAATTGTTATTTAATTCGACGACAATATTACAATCAGTGAATAAAAACTATTATTCAAATTTTACATACTATATATACTTTTTTAGAGATTTACTAACGCAGTGTAAAAATACTTATTCATTAGTCATTATTATAAATTAATTTTTCTCAACCGTACATTTTACCATACGTATCTCCATACGTATTAATATATATATAATATTATAGGACTTTCACTAACGTTAAAAGAACCTTCTTACCTTCAATAAAAAGCGCACAACCTCCCCTTGCGAGATCTGGAAGCAGACTGAAGTTATGGCTGTTTGAATTCATTCGCGGAGCGGTGATCTTCCGTGAATGACTCCTCGCAGTTAACGTGTTAACGGACTTTAAGACTAAATATCGAGTTATCGGAAGTTAACTGGTCCGATAACGATAAATGGAAATTAACTTCCGTTAATAGTCCGTTAAAAAAAGTTAACTTCCGTTAATAGTCCGTTAAAAAAAGTTAACTTCGTTAATTAACTGTTATCGGATTAACGCTTTAGTGCCCAACACTGACTAGCAGTATATATTGTGGAACAACCAATTGCATAATGTCGCAAACTAAATCGATACTTTATAGTTAGGCTTGTAAAGACTAACTTATTTGTCAATCTAAATTAAACAAATTTAAATCTACTCAACTTCAGTCTAAATTAAACTGATTTAAATCTACTCAACTTCAGTCTAAATTAAACTGATTTACATCTAATCAACTTCAGTCTAAATTAAACTGATTGAAATCTACTCAACTTCAGTCTACATTAAACTGATTTAAATCTACTCAACTTCAGTCTAAATTAAACTGATTTAAATCTACTCAACTTCAGTCTAAATTAAACTGATTTAAATCTACTCAACTTCAGTCTAAATTAAACTGATTTAAATTTACCCAACTTCAGTCTAAATTAAACAATTAAAGGCGTCCAAGTAGTGGAACCCTAAGTTTTAATTTAAACAATACCTTTTCGAACCTGAGGTAAGGATGGACGCGGGTAGCCGTGGGGATACCCTTTTTAGGCTGTTGAATTTTCCACATAAGGAAATGGAACACATGAAACGGAAATCTGGAGCACAGAAACGGAAAGATAAACGAGCAGAAAGAAATGATTCAGCAAAAAAGTGCAGGCCTATAACAGCATTTATGATATCAACACCTATATCTACCTGTCAGAAAGAGGAAAGCGACTTACAGAGAAATTCAACTACAACTGTTCATGCTGATACTGTAGATCTAGGACATAAAGATGAAGGTATGCCTAACGTTTTTGAGACTGTAGATGCTGATTTTTATGATTCTGAATTAGCTGGTGGAATAACAGTAACTGAACCTGGTCCTGTACATGTACATAATCAAAAAGGTCTAGTAGCTGATTTAAATAATGATGAGAATCAACCAAAACTTAGACAGGATAAGCTCTTTCAATATCCTGCACGAACAGATTTGAAATCTTTTTTCAAGGAGCATCCAATTCAGCCACATGATCATGATCTGCCATTTAATGTAAAGTTATATAAGCGAAAAATTATGGGTGACACTGTCTCACGACACTGGTCAACATATAATAAGAAGAATAGATCACTATATTGTTCATTTTGCTTGGCATTTGAGTCACCAACGTCTTCTAACCCATCTGCCTTTGTGCGAGGATTTAATGATTACAGATGCATTAGCCAGTGCTTATCAGAGCATGAATCAACTTGGTATACATACCAAGCATGCTCAGGAATATATCTGTAGTAAATGATGGTGGTTTAGCTCGTTTTTTCGCTGCATCATTGTAGAAGCGAAAAGATGAAGTACTAAAGCAGAGAAATATTGTTGCCAGAGTTGTAGATATAATAAAGATGTTAGGTAAACAAGCTCTTCTTTTTCGTGGACACAGAAATGAGTCAGCATATTCTCTTCTTGATGAAACAGAAAATCATGGAAATTTCTTGGCTTCTGTGCAGTTGATGGCAAAATATGATCCTATTATGGCTTCTAATGTTTCCATGGTGAAGGAAAAGTCTGACCAACGATGTGAAAGATTGGAAAAACAAAGAAAGGCACAAAGCAAAGGTCGTGGTAGTCTTGTCACATTCTTGAGTAAAACAACTATCTCTTCTTTGACCCAAATTATGAAGAATATGATACAGGAAAAAATTACTCAAGAAGTTGCTGAGGCCAAGTATTATTCCATACAAGTAGATCCAACTCAGGATATTTCATCAATTGATCAATTTATTGTTATTCGATATGTACTAAATGGTACTATCCATGAACGACTACTTGCAATTGTTCCAAGCAATGATGGGACAGGGCAGGGACTTTTTGACCTATTAAATGAAACATTACAACGTCTTGAAATAGATCCGAAAAACTGCTTATCAGATGGCACAGATGGCGCTGCAAGCTACCATGGACAATATAATGGCTTTCAGAGTAAAATTGCTGATGTAGCTGATCAGCATGTTCATGTATGGTGCTATGCCCATGTACTCAATTTAGTAGTTACTGAAATCACGAAGTGTTGTGTACCAGCAGTTTCCTTCTTCAATTTACTCCAGAATTTAGCAAAATTTGTGAAGGAATCATATAAGCGAATGACCATCTGGATTGAAGTTGTTGGACATCATCTGGGGAAAGAAAAGATGAAACGATTAAAGCTAATTGGTGAAACCAGGTGGTCAGGGAAGTCCAATGTAGCAACTACTATATTTGGAAATTTTGACGAGATATGTATCAGTAATTTTGTGGATCTTCTGATATGTTTATCCATTATTCAAAGCTCTAACAATTTTGATGCAAAAACAAAACAGGAGGCAAATGTTTTACTGTCTAGCCTTCTAGAATTTCAAACAATATTGACAGCATTCACATACTTATATATCTTTCAAATTACAGTCCCTTTGTCAAGCTATCTACAGACAAGTGGCTTAAATATGTTTACTGCATGGAATATGGTAAAAAAATCCATTACAGATTTGAAGAAAAGATCAAGAGAACTTGATAAAGTATATAGTCAGGCTTTGAAATTTGCCAACAAATCCAATGAGCACATTGCACAATTCAATAATGATGAAAATCAAACAGTGAAAATTGATTTTGTAAAAACTGAGTTACCAATCAAGAGGAGACATAAAACAAAGAGAATGGCAGATGAACTAGCTGCTGATGAAAAAAACACATCTGATTCTTTGTCAGACTATCGTGCACATGTGTTCATCTTGATAATGGATCGTGTTGTACAAACACTGGAATCCCGTTTCATTGACCATATAGGGATATGTCATGCCTCGATCCATCAAATTATGAATATATTACTAAAAATGGTCTTGAAGAAGAAGCATTGGAAGGTATTCTTGAGCTTGCTCCAGGGATAAATAGAAGTGAAGTAAAATTAGAATTGCAGTTTTTTACATCGAACTTTGAAATATTTAAGCTTTTGCTGAATGATGATAATGCAGAGAACAGCAGTAAAATTAATTCATGTTCTAAATATTGTGGCAATGGTCCACCATGTGTTCTGTATATTCTTGCATCAAACAGACTTAATGAAAAGGCATATGATAATCTTTACCAAATGTACAAAGCTATCTGTACACTGTCTGTGATTCAAGTTCAGTGTGAACGGACATTTTCTAAGCTTAAAATAATAAAAACAAGTTTACGAAATTCTTTGTCGGAGGAGAATCTGGAAGCATGCATGTTGATGTCTATAGAAAAGGTCATGTTGGATGAGTTAGACATGGAAACTATAATAGACCGATTTGCAAACTCGAGTAATGAACTTAAAAACTACTCTTAGTATAGCATGTATGTATGTATGTATGTATATGCAGGCAGTACTTGTAAAATATTTGTACTTATTGGTAAAATAAATTTATAAAAAAATATTACCTTTTTTTTATTTAAACAAACTTAACTCATAAATAGGCCTATTAGGATAGGACTGGAATTGAATTATGTAATGGGGTTATGGGCCCCCTGACCCCTTGGCAGACAAAATTTTATGAGCCAGTCCGCCGCCACTGTGTACGGAGTATCCACTACGATCTCCTGACTTAACACCCTTAGACTTTTACTTGTGGAGCACTCTGAAGAACACTGTGTATGCTGAAAAACCAAGGACACTACAGGCCTTGAGACACGAAATTGAAATAGCCTGTGCCAACATTCCACTCCGAACAATCCGAACAGTATGCTGATCTGTTGCGCGCCGTTGTCAAGACTGTATGATGCTAGTGGCGGACATTTTGAACATTTAAAACATTAAAGTAAGCAGCACAACCATGAAGGTATTGACGCTGCTGGCTGATATTTCGAATATTTAAAAATTAAAGAAGCCTATTTCCAGTGGTGGGCACCGTTAACCAGAAAGTTAACTTCGATAACGATAATCCGTTAACCCCAATTTTTAACTCCGATAACGATAATCCGATAATTTTACTACAAAGTTAACGGAAGTTAACGATAATCCGTTAACGATAACTATTTCTTTACTAACATTTAAAAAAATCAAGGAAAAAAGCTTTAAAACCCATAGAAAATGTTTATTTATGCAAAATCCAACAATAAATAGGTATTTAACTGTATTTTTATCAAGTTCTGGTCAGACTGAGACTCAGAAGTGCCTGAGACAGAAGCGATCTCAATGTCGAGAACTTCTTCTTGGTGCTCCATGGTTGAAGTTTAAAAGTTGTAGAGAATGCTTGGTAAGAGAGAACTGAACGCTGTCTAGTTGACGATAATACAGAAGAACCTAAAAAAAGTAAAATATCATCGTATAAAATATGTAACTAAACTAATAAAATATTAATTCAAACAAAATAGCAAAATTAATTCAAAATAATATTAATTATAATAATATTATAATATATAATATATAATATTACGTTATATAAAATATTTTATTTTACTTAACCTTTTTCTGTGAATTTTCAATAGAAGTAATTTTTCTCTATGTAATTATTTTATCTATGAATTATTTAGTCTATAAAATAAAAATACTTTGTCCATGAATTATTTTGTCTATAAAATATTTTGTCTATGTAATATACGCAATTGTTATTTAATTCGACGACAATATTACAATCAGTGAATAAAAACTATTATTCAAATTTTACATACTATATATACTTTTTTAGAGATTTACTAACGCAGTGTAAAAATACTTATTCATTAGTCATTATTATAAATTAATTTTTCTCAACCGTACATTTTACCATACGTATCTCCATACGTATTAATATATATATAATATTATAGGACTTTCACTAACGTTAAAAGAACCTTCTTACCTTCAAAAAAAGCGCACAACCTCCCCTTGCGAGATCTGGAAGCAGACTGAAGTTATGGCTGTTTGAATTCATTCGCGGAGCGGTGATCTTCCGTGAATGACTCCTCGCAGTTAACGTGTTAACGGACTTTAAGACTAAATATCGAGTTATCGGAAGTTAACTGGTCCGATAACGATAAATGGAAATTAACTTCCGTTAATAGTCCGTTAAAAAAAGTTAACTTCCGTTAATAGTGTTAAAAAAAGTTAACTTCGTTAATTAACTGTTATCGGATTAACGCTTTAGTGCCCAACACTGACTAGCAGTATATATTGTGGAACAACCAATTGCATAATGTCGCAAACTAAATCGATACTTTATAGTTAGGCTTGTAAAGACTAACTTATTTGTCAATCTAAATTAAACAAATTTAAATCTACTCAACTTCAGTCTAAATTAAACTGATTTAAATCTACTCAACTTCAGTCTAAATTAAACTGATTTACATCTAATCAACTTCAGTCTAAATTAAACTGATTGAAATCTACTCAACTTCAGTCTACATTAAACTGATTTAAATCTACTCAACTTCAGTCTAAATTAAACTGATTTAAATCTACTCAACTTCAGTCTAAATTAAACTGATTTAAATCTACTCAACTTCAGTCTAAATTAAACTGATTTAAATTTACCCAACTTCAGTCTAAATTAAACAATTAAAGGCGTCCAAGTAGTGGGAACCCTAAGTTTTAATTTAAACAATACCTTTTCGAACCTGAGGTAAGGATGGACGCGGGTAGCCGTGGGGATACCCTTTTTAGGCTGTTGAATTTTCCACATAAGGAAATGGAACACATGAAACGGAAATCTGGAGCACAGAAACGGAAAGATAAACGAGCAGAAAGAAATGATTCAGCAAAAAAGTGCAGGCCTATAACAGCATTTATGATATCAACACCTATATCTACCTGTCAGAAAGAGGAAAGCGACTTACAGAGAAATTCAACTACAACTGTTCATGCTGATACTGTAGATCTAGGACATAAAGATGAAGGTATGCCTAACGTTTTTGAGACTGTAGATGCTGATTTTTATGATTCTGAATTAGCTGGTGGAATAACAGTAACTGAACCTGGTCCTGTACATGTACATAATCAAAAAGGTCTAGTAGCTGATTTAAATAATGATGAGAATCAACCAAAACTTAGACAGGATAAGCTCTTTCAATATCCTGCACGAACAGATTTGAAATCTTTTTTCAAGGAGCATCCAATTCAGCCACATGATCATGATCTGCCATTTAATGTAAAGTTATATAAGCGAAAAATTATGGGTGACACTGTCTCACGACACTGGTCAACATATAATAAGAAGAATAGATCACTATATTGTTCATTTTGCTTGGCATTTGAGTCACCAACGTCTTCTAACCCATCTGCCTTTGTGCGAGGATTTAATGATTACAGATGCATTAGCCAGTGCTTATCAGAGCATGAATCAACTTGGTATACATACCAAGCATGCTCAGGAATATATCTGTAGTAAATGATGGTGGTTTAGCTCGTTTTTTCGCTGCATCATTGTAGAAGCGAAAAGATGAAGTACTAAAGCAGAGAAATATTGTTGCCAGAGTTGTAGATATAATAAAGATGTTAGGTAAACAAGCTCTTCTTTTTCGTGGACACAGAAATGAGTCAGCATATTCTCTTCTTGATGAAACAGAAAATCATGGAAATTTCTTGGCTTCTGTGCAGTTGATGGCAAAATATGATCCTATTATGGCTTCTAATGTTTCCATGGTGAAGGAAAAGTCTGACCAACGATGTGAAAGATTGGAAAAACAAAGAAAGGCACAAAGCAAAGGTCGTGGTAGTCTTGTCACATTCTTGAGTAAAACAACTATCTCTTCTTTGACCCAAATTATGAAGAATATGATACAGGAAAAAATTACTCAAGAAGTTGCTGAGGCCAAGTATTATTCCATACAAGTAGATCCAACTCAGGATATTTCATCAATTGATCAATTTAGTATTGTTATTCGATATGTACTAAATGGTACTATCCATGAACGACTACTTGCAATTGTTCCAAGCAATGATGGGACAGGGCAGGGACTTTTTGACCTATTAAATGAAACATTACAACGTCTTGAAATAGATCCGAAAAACTGCTTATCAGATGGCACAGATGGCGCTGCAAGCTACCATGGACAATATAATGGCTTTCAGAGTAAAATTGCTGATGTAGCTGATCAGCATGTTCATGTATGGTGCTATGCCCATGTACTCAATTTAGTAGTTACTGAAATCACGAAGTGTTGTGTACCAGCAGTTTCCTTCTTCAATTTACTCCAGAATTTAGCAAAATTTGTGAAGGAATCATATAAGCGAATGACCATCTGGATTGAAGTTGTTGGACATCATCTGGGGAAAGAAAAGATGAAACGATTAAAGCTAATTGGTGAAACCAGGTGGTCAGGGAAGTCCAATGTAGCAACTACTATATTTGGAAATTTTGACGAGATATGTATCAGTAATTTTGTGGATCTTCTGATATGTTTATCCATTATTCAAAGCTCTAACAATTTTGATGCAAAAACAAAACAGGAGGCAAATGTTTTACTGTCTAGCCTTCTAGAATTTCAAACAATATTGACAGCATTCACATACTTATATATCTTTCAAATTACAGTCCCTTTGTCAAGCTATCTACAGACAAGTGGCTTAAATATGTTTACTGCATGGAATATGTAAAAAAAATCCATTACAGATTTGAAGAAAAGATCAAGAGAACTTGATAAAGTATATAGTCAGGCTTTGAAATTTGCCAACAAAATCCAATGAGCACATTGCACAATTCATAATGATGAAAATCAAACAGTGAAAATTGATTTTGTAAAAACTGAGTTACCAATCAAGAGGAGACATAAAACAAACGAGAATGGCGCAATGAACTAGCTGCTGATGAAAAAAAACACATCTGATTCTTTGTCAGACTATCGTGCACATGTGTTCATCTTGATAATGGATCGTGTTGTACAAACACTGGAATCGCGTTTCATTGGACCATATAGGGATATGTCATGCCTCGATCCATCAAATTATGAATATATTACTAAAAATGGTCTTCAAAGAAGAAGCATTGGAAGGTATTCTTGAGCTTGCTCCAGGGATAAATAGAAGTGAAGTAAAATTAGAATTGCAGTTTTTTACATCGAACTTTGAAATATTTAAGCTTTTGCTGAATGATGATAATGCAGAGAACAGCAGTAAAATTAATTCATGTTCTAAATATTGTGGCAATGGTCCACCACCATGTGTTCTGTATATTCTTGCATCAAACAGACTTAATGAAAAGGCATATGATAATCTTTACCAAATGTACAAAGCTATCTGTACACTGTCTGTGATTCAAGTTCAGTGTGAACGGACATTTTCTAAGCTTAAAATAATAAAAACAAGTTTACGAAATTCTTTGTCGGAGGAGAATCTGGAAGCATGCATGTTGATGTCTATAGAAAAGGTCATGTTGGATGAGTTAGACATGGAAACTATAATAGACCGATTTGCAAACTCGAGTAATGAACTTAAAAAAACTACTCTTTAGTATAGCATGTATGATGTATGTATGTATATGCAGGCAGAAGCAGTACTTGTAAAATATTTTGTACTTATTGGTAAAATAAATTTTATAAAAAAATATTACCTTTTTTTTATTTAAACAAACTTAACTCATAAATAGGCCTATTAGGATAGGACTGGAATTGAATTATGTAATGGGGTTATGGGCCCCCTGACCCCTTTGGCAGACAAAATTTTATGAGCCAGTCCGCCGCCACTGTGTACGGAGTATCCACTACGATCTCCTGACTTAACACCCTTAGACTTTTACTTGTGGAGCACTCTGAAGAACACTGTGTATGCTGAAAAACCAAGGACACTACAGGCCTTGAGACACGAAATTGAAATAGCCTGTGCCAACATTCCACTCCGAACAATCCGAACAGTATGCTGATCTGTTGCGCGCCGTTGTCAAGACTGTATGATGCTAGTGGACATTTTGAACATTTAAAACATTAAAGTAAGCAGCACAACCAGAAGGTATTGACGCTGCTGGCTGATATTTCGAATATTTAAAAATTAAAGAAGCCTATTTCCAGGGTGGGCACCGTTAACCAGAAAGTTAACTTCGCAACGATAATCCGTTAACCCCAATTTTTAACTCCGATAACGATAATCCGATAATTTTACTACAAAGTTAACGGAAGTTAACGATAATCCGTTAACGATAACTATTTCTTTACTAACATTTAAAAAAATCAAGGAAAAAAAAAAAAAAAAAAAATGTTTTAAAAAAAACCCATAGAAAATGTTTTTTATTTATGCAAAATCCAACAATAAATAGGTATTTAACTGTATTTTTATCAAGTTCTGGTCAGACTGAGACTCAGAAGTGCCTGAGACAGAAGCGATCTCAATGTCGAGAACTTCTTCTTGGTGCTCCATGGTTGAAGTTTAAAAGTTGTAGAGAATGCTTGGTAAGAGAGAACTGAACGCTGTCTAGTTGACGATAATACAGAAGAACCTAAAAAAAGTAAAATATCATCGTATAAAATATGTAACTAAACTAATAAAATATTAATTCAAACAAAATAGCAAAATTAATTCAAAATAATATTAATTATAATAATATTATAATATATAATATATAATATTACGTTATATAAAATATTTTATTTTACTTAACCTTTTTCTGTGAATTTTCAATAGAAGTAATTTTTCTCTATGTAATTATTTTATCTATGAATTATTTAGTCTATAAAATAAAAATACTTTGTCCATGAATTATTTTGTCTATAAAATATTTTGTCTATGTAATATACGCAATTGTTATTTAATTCGACGACAATATTACAATCAGTGAATAAAAACTATTATTCAAATTTTACATACTATATATACTTTTTTAGAGATTTACTAACGCAGTGTAAAAATACTTATTCATTAGTCATTATTATAAATTAATTTTTCTCAACCGTACATTTTACCATACGTATCTCCATACGTATTAATATATATATAATATTATAGGACTTTCACTAACGTTAAAAGAACCTTCTTACCTTCAATAAAAAGCGCACAACCTCCCCTTGCGAGATCTGGAAGCAGACTGAAGTTATGGCTGTTTGAATTCATTCGCGGAGCGGTGATCTTCCGTGAATGACTCCTCGCAGTTAACGTGTTAACGGACTTTAAGACTAAATATCGAGTTATCGGAAGTTAACTGGTCCGATAACGATAAATGGAAATTAACTTCCGTTAATAGTCCGTTAAAAAAAGTTAACTTCCGTTAATAGTCCGTTAAAAAAAGTTAACTTCGTTAATTAACTGTTATCGGATTAACGCTTTAGTGCCCAACACTGACTAGCAGTATATATTGTGGAACAACCAATTGCATAATGTCGCAAACTAAATCGATACTTTATAGTTAGGCTTGTAAAGACTAACTTATTTGTCAATCTAAATTAAACAAATTTAAATCTACTCAACTTCAGTCTAAATTAAACTGATTTAAATCTACTCAACTTCAGTCTAAATTAAACTGATTTACATCTAATCAACTTCAGTCTAAATTAAACTGATTGAAATCTACTCAACTTCAGTCTACATTAAACTGATTTAAATCTACTCAACTTCAGTCTAAATTAAACTGATTTAAATCTACTCAACTTCAGTCTAAATTAAACTGATTTAAATCTACTCAACTTCAGTCTAAATTAAACTGATTTAAATTTACCCAACTTCAGTCTAAATTAAACAATTAAAGGCGTCCAAGTAGTGGGAACCCTAAGTTTTAATTTAAACAATACCTTTTCGAACCTGAGGTAAGGATGGACGCGGGTAGCCGTGGGGATACCCTTTTTAGGCTGTTGAATTTTCCACATAAGGAAATGGAACACATGAAACGGAAATCTGGAGCACAGAAACGGAAAGATAAACGAGCAGAAAGAAATGATTCAGCAAAAAAGTGCAGGCCTATAACAGCATTTATGATATCAACACCTATATCTACCTGTCAGAAAGAGGAAAGCGACTTACAGAGAAATTCAACTACAACTGTTCATGCTGATACTGTAGATCTAGGACATAAAGATGAAGGTATGCCTAACGTTTTTGAGACTGTAGATGCTGATTTTTATGATTCTGAATTAGCTGGTGGAATAACAGTAACTGAACCTGGTCCTGTACATGTACATAATCAAAAAGGTCTAGTAGCTGATTTAAATAATGATGAGAATCAACCAAAACTTAGACAGGATAAGCTCTTTCAATATCCTGCACGAACAGATTTGAAATCTTTTTTCAAGGAGCATCCAATTCAGCCACATGATCATGATCTGCCATTTAATGTAAAGTTATATAAGCGAAAAATTATGGGTGACACTGTCTCACGACACTGGTCAACATATAATAAGAAGAATAGATCACTATATTGTTCATTTTGCTTGGCATTTGAGTCACCAACGTCTTCTAACCCATCTGCCTTTGTGCGAGGATTTAATGATTACAGATGCATTAGCCAGTGCTTATCAGAGCATGAATCAACTTGGTATACATACCAAGCATGCTCAGGAATATATCTGTAGTAAATGATGGTGGTTTAGCTCGTTTTTTCGCTGCATCATTGTAGAAGCGAAAAGATGAAGTACTAAAGCAGAGAAATATTGTTGCCAGAGTTGTAGATATAATAAAGATGTTAGGTAAACAAGCTCTTCTTTTTCGTGGACACAGAAATGAGTCAGCATATTCTCTTCTTGATGAAACAGAAAATCATGGAAATTTCTTGGCTTCTGTGCAGTTGATGGCAAAATATGATCCTATTATGGCTTCTAATGTTTCCATGGTGAAGGAAAAGTCTGACCAACGATGTGAAAGATTGGAAAAACAAAGAAAGGCACAAAGCAAAGGTCGTGGTAGTCTTGTCACATTCTTGAGTAAAACAACTATCTCTTCTTTGACCCAAATTATGAAGAATATGATACAGGAAAAAATTACTCAAGAAGTTGCTGAGGCCAAGTATTATTCCATACAAGTAGATCCAACTCAGGATATTTCATCAATTGATCAATTTAGTATTGTTATTCGATATGTACTAAATGGTACTATCCATGAACGACTACTTGCAATTGTTCCAAGCAATGATGGACAGGGCAGGGACTTTTTGACCTATTAAATGAAACATTACAACGTCTTGAAATAGATCCGAAAAACTGCTTATCAGATGGCACAGATGGCGCTGCAAGCTACCATGGACAATATAATGGCTTTCAGAGTAAAATTGCTGATGTAGCTGATCAGCATGTTCATGTATGGTGCTATGCCCATGTACTCAATTTAGTAGTTACTGAAATCACGAAGTGTTGTGTACCAGCAGTTTCCTTCTTCAATTTACTCCAGAATTTAGCAAAATTTGTGAAGGAATCATATAAGCGAATGCCATCTGGATTGAAGTTGTTGGACATCATCTGGGGAAAGAAAAGATGAAACGATTAAAGCTAATTGGTGAAACCAGGTGGTCAGGGAAGTCCAATGTAGCAACTACTATATTTGGAAATTTTGACGAGATATGTATCAGTAATTTTGTGGATCTTCTGATATGTTTATCCATTATTCAAAGCTCTAACAATTTTGATGCAAAAACAAAACAGGAGGCAAATGTTTTACTGTCTAGCCTTCTAGAATTTCAAACAATATTGACAGCATTCACATACTTATATATCTTTCAAATTACAGTCCCTTTGTCAAGCTATCTACAGACAAGTGGCTTAAATATGTTTACTGCATGGAATATGGTAAAAAAATCCATTACAGATTTGAAGAAAAGATCAAGAGAACTTGATAAAGTATATAGTCAGGCTTTGAAATTTGCCAACAAATCCAATGAGCACATTGCACAATTCAATAATGATGAAAATCAAACAGTGAAAATTGATTTTGTAAAAACTGAGTTACCAATCAAGAGGAGACATAAAACAAAGAGAATGGCAGATGAACTAGCTGCTGATGAAAAAAACACATCTGATTCTTTGTCAGACTATCGTGCACATGTGTTCATCTTGATAATGGATCGTGTTGTACAATCACTGGAATCCCGTTTCATTGACCATATAGGGATATGTCATGCCTCGATCCATCAAATTATGAATATATTACTAAAAATGGTCTTGAAGAAGAAGCATTGGAAGGTATTCTTGAGCTTGCTCCAGGGATAAATAGAAGTGAAGTAAAATTAGAATTGCAGTTTTTTACATCGAACTTTGAAATATTTAAGCTTTTGCTGAATGATGATAATGCAGAGAACAGCAGTAAAATTAATTCATGTTCTAAATATTGTGGCAATGGTCCACCATGTGTTCTGTATATTCTTGCATCAAACAGACTTAATGAAAAGGCATATGATAATCTTTACCAAATGTACAAAGCTATCTGTACACTGTCTGTGATTCAAGTTCAGTGTGAACGGACATTTTCTAAGCTTAAAATAATAAAAACAAGTTTACGAAATTCTTTGTCGGAGGAGAATCTGGAAGCATGCATGTTGATGTCTATAGAAAAGGTCATGTTGGATGAGTTAGACATGGAAACTATAATAGACCGATTTGCAAACTCGAGTAATGAACTTAAAAAACTACTCTTAGTATAGCATGTATGTATGTATGTATGTATATGCAGGCAGTACTTGTAAAATATTTGTACTTATTGGTAAAATAAATTTATAAAAAAATATTACCTTTTTTTTATTTAAACAAACTTAACTCATAAATAGGCCTATTAGGATAGGACTGGAATTGAATTATGTAATGGGGTTATGGGCCCCCTGACCCCTTTGGCAGACAAAATTTTATGAGCCAGTCCGCCGCCACTGTGTACGGAGTATCCACTACGATCTCCTGACTTAACACCCTTAGACTTTTACTTGTGGAGCACTCTGAAGAACACTGTGTATGCTGAAAAACCAAGGACACTACAGGCCTTGAGACACGAAATTGAAATAGCCTGTGCCAACATTCCACTCCGAACAATCCGAACAGTATGCTGATCTGTTGCGCGCCGTTGTCAAGACTGTATGATGCTAGTGGCGGACATTTTGAACATTTAAAACATTAAAGTAAGCAGCACAACCATGAAGGTATTGACGCTGCTGGCTGATATTTCGAATATTTAAAAATTAAAGAAGCCTATTTCCAGTGGTGGGCACCGTTAACCAGAAAGTTAACTTCGATAACGATAATCCGTTAACCCCAATTTTTAACTCCGATAACGATAATCCGATAATTTTACTACAAAGTTAACGGAAGTTAACGATAATCCGTTAACGATAACTATTTCTTTACTAACATTTAAAAAAATCAAGGAAAAAAGCTTTAAAACCCATAGAAAATGTTTATTTATGCAAAATCCAACAATAAATAGGTATTTAACTGTATTTTTATCAAGTTCTGGTCAGACTGAGACTCAGAAGTGCCTGAGACAGAAGCGATCTCAATGTCGAGAACTTCTTCTTGGTGCTCCATGGTTGAAGTTTAAAAGTTGTAGAGAATGCTTGGTAAGAGAGAACTGAACGCTGTCTAGTTGACGATAATACAGAAGAACCTAAAAAAAGTAAAATATCATCGTATAAAATATGTAACTAAACTAATAAAATATTAATTCAAACAAAATAGCAAAATTAATTCAAAATAATATTAATTATAATAATATTATAATATATAATATATAATATTACGTTATATAAAATATTTTATTTTACTTAACCTTTTTCTGTGAATTTTCAATAGAAGTAATTTTTCTCTATGTAATTATTTTATCTATGAATTATTTAGTCTATAAAATAAAAATACTTTGTCCATGAATTATTTTGTCTATAAAATATTTTGTCTATGTAATATACGCAATTGTTATTTAATTCGACGACAATATTACAATCAGTGAATAAAAACTATTATTCAAATTTTACATACTATATATACTTTTTTAGAGATTTACTAACGCAGTGTAAAAATACTTATTCATTAGTCATTATTATAAATTAATTTTTCTCAACCGTACATTTTACCATACGTATCTCCATACGTATTAATATATATATAATATTATAGGACTTTCACTAACGTTAAAAGAACCTTCTTACCTTCAATAAAAAGCGCACAACCTCCCCTTGCGAGATCTGGAAGCAGACTGAAGTTATGGCTGTTTGAATTTGTAGTGAATACTCTTATTTTAGTTTCAAGATAAATGTTAATTTTACCGTCTTGAATTTCGGAATAGTATAAATTCATTTTAAATTAGTTACCCATTATAATTCAATTGTGAACCACATTAATACTAATTTTATGTATACTATATTATTTTATTGTATGTAAACATAATTAATTATATATCACAATTGTCAGTTAATCATTTATATTCAAATATTTATTTTAATCTAATGCCATGTCCATTTTGCAAATAAATAATAGAAAACCAAAGGTTATATTTCCACCTTTGGTACTGTCGCAGTTTCGCCTAACGGACTCAATACGGCTAGTGAGATAATCACTGGTTGGCACTTAACTAGCGGCAGTGCTTATGGCTACATCATCCAGGTTAACCTATACCGGATAGATGCGCTACGGTCCCAAGCCGTAGCTTGCCTAGGCCGACGACGACGACGACGTAAACCAACAATTGGTGACCCCGGAGCTGGATTACCCCTTTTCCCGAACGACTAGGATTAGACTGTAACGTCGTTTCGTGCCCATCACCCCCTTCACCCGAACGACTAGGACTAGACTGTAATGTCGTTCGTGCCCATCACCCCCTTCACCCGAGCGACTAGGACTAGACTGTAATGTCGCTCGTGCCCTCTGCCCTCACCCCTGCCCGTGCGCTCATGCCTGCGCTCGTCTCACCTCCACTCCTTCGTTGGGAACTTGTCGTCTTGCTTGTACGTCAGCAAGCCTAGGAGAAGATGCTTGACGACGCTGGTGCCATACCTCCACTTGAGCGTAAAGCTCCCCGTCTTCTGCCGGGTGATCCATTTATTTGGTTCCACCAAGTGGAATACAATTCAACTTGGGAAGGATCACCGCTAGCAGGACGAAATACGATCATGTTTTGTCCTCTCTACCAGCGAGCATCATCTCTGAAGTCCGTGACGTCATCGTATCTCCTCCACGAGTGAGGACCCGTACAACGATCTGAAGTCTGCCATCCTGCGCGCACCACTGTCTCGAGCGTGAGAAACTACATCAGTTAATCTCAAAAAGAAGAACTTGGAGACCGTAAGCCCACTCAAATGCTGAGGGCTATGCAGTGCGCTCTAGGCGAACGCGCACAAACTTCGATAAGGACATCTTTAGACAGTTTGTTCTTGCAGAAACTTCCTCCCATCAGCTCAGCGTGTCTTGGCCACTATGGATCCTGCTACTCCAGTTGATAAACTAGCGAAACTGCGACAAATAGTGGAGATTGACACAGCTCGGTCAACAACGTGAACACACAATCGGAACTGGAGTTGAAAGTGGAAGAGTTAAGTCAACAAACTCAACCACGTTTGTTCTCTGCTACAAAAATCAACGGCAAAGAAGCCATTCTCGGTCAAGATTTACGAAGAGGCATCGTTCGAGTTCCGGGAAGATCGCTTCTACCACTCGAAATTTGGAAAAAAGGCTAGGAAGTGCATCTCCCCTTGCAATTTTTTCTTCGGAAAACCCCAGCAGCGAGTCCTAATGGCGTCTAGTACTCGCATGCCAACCTGTATTCATAAAGACAGGAACTCTGGTATCAATTTCTTGGTCGATACCGGAGCGTCAGTCAGTGTATTCCCTCAAAAATCTGGTCATACGCACTCGGAATCTCCGCCTCTATACGCTGCTAACGGTTCACGCAATACCCACGTACGGTACTCAGTCGCGTGAACAAACTTGGGCCTTCACCGATCCTTCAAGTGGATTTCATCTGTGCTCAAGTGCGGCATCCCATAATCGGCGCTGACTTCTCCAGCATTTCAAACTCCTGGTGGATCTTGACAGCGACGCTTATGCGACCAGGCCACACTGCTTTCTGTTCTTGCCAAACAGGTTGCCCTTCCAGACGCCTCGAACTCTGCACTTTCCCTCGTTCCCCTAATTCCATGTACCAGTGCCTTTTCCAGCGATATCCGGGAATTCTTCAACCGATGCAGATGGGTGATACCATTAAGCACACCATTACCATCACATTACAACAAAAGGTCCCCCTGTGTTTGCAAAACCCAGACGTCTTGCCCCGGACAAACTGAAAGCTGCCAAATCGGAATTCCAGCTTATGCTGGACTTGGGATAATAAGACCTTCCAAAAGCAGTTGGTCCTCTCCCCTACACCTGGTCCAGAAGAAGTCAGGAGACTGGAGACCATGTGGGGATTACCGGTTTTTGAATCGACAACCATCCCGGACCGATATCCGGTACCAAATGTCCAAGACTTTACTTCTCTTCTCCACGGCAAATCTATCTTCAGTAAAATAGATCTCGTAAGGCTTTCCACCACATTCCCGTAGAGGCCTTCGGATATTCCCAAGACTGCAGTTTGTACACCATTTGGGTATTCGAAATTTGTGAAGATGCGTTCGGGCTACGGAATGCTGCGCAAACCTTTCAGAGGTTTATAGATGAGGTCACCAGAGGCTTAGACTTTTGTTTATGCCTACATCGATGATTTGCTTGTGGCCAGCTCAACGGAAGAGGAACATAAGGAACATCTTTCACTCCTCTTTCAACGCTTAGAACAATACGGTGTTACTATTAATGCATCTAAGTGTGGTTTGCACAGCCAACCTTGGAATTTCTTGGTCACACGATTTCGCAGCACGAATACCCCCCTTCAGGACAAGTGTGAAGTGATAAAAAATTACCCAATGCCAAATAATCAGCGTGAGTTACGTCGGTTTCTAGGTTTGGTAAATTATTACCACAAGTTCATAAAAACTGTGCTAGTGTCTTGCTCCTCAACGCTATGATCACACACAACGCAAGGTAACGAAATTGGTATGGTGTAGCGATAGTTGTACAGGCGTTCGACAATGCCAAAAATGCTATCAATAGTGCATTGTCTCTGTCATTTCCTATCAGTGATGCCCCCCTAACTCTGACGGTCGATGCATCAGATGTTGCGATCGGTGGAGTGTTGGAACCATTAAACAAGCACCCATCGCGTTTTACTCGAAAAAGCTGCAGCCAGCCAAACGCGTTATAGTTGCTTTCGGACGTGAACTTCTTGCTATTTACTTAAACGTGAAGTATTTTCAACATTTCCTTGAAGGCGAGAGTTTGTGTTTTTACGACCACAAACCTTTGGTCACTGTCTTCAATAAAAACAGCTGTAAACACTCTCCAGAGGTCATCAGGCAACTTGATTATATCTCGCAATTTACCACAGATATCCGCACATCAAAGGTGTCTTGAACACTCCAGCGGATGCACTTTCAAGAATAGAGATTACTTCTGTTACCCTCAGCTCTACACTGTGGAATGCTATTGCACAGGATCAAGATAAGGATACGGAACTACAAGACCTGCTCAGAGAAGACTCCACTCACTCACTTTCCTCAAGAAAATGAGTATGCCAGGATTGTCTGTGCCTCTCTATTGCGACGTATCAACAGCTGCTATTCGCCCTTATGCCCCCATGTCACAGACAAGCAGTCTTCACGGATCTTCATAAGCCCTCCCATCCTGGTATCCGGTGTCGCAACACCTGGTTACTTCTCGCTTTGTTTGGCCCTCGATGCGGAAGGATGTCAAACATGGACCAAAACGTGCCTTGCCTGCCAGCGTGCCAAAGTCCAAAGGCACACCAGGTCCCCTTTGACGCATTTCCGCCCCCATCCCAGCGATTTGAAATAATTCATGTAGACATTGTTGGCCCTCTTCCAGTGATTCAAGGCCAACGTTATCTGCTCACCTGTCTCGACCGCTTTTCCAGATGGCCTGAAGCCATCCCTTCCTGATATCCAAGCGGACACTGTTGCAAGAGCCTTTCTTCATGGATGGGTATCAAGATTTGGATTGCCGACAAAAGTCATCACTGACCAAGGTGCCAATTTGAGTCTTCGTTTGGAAGAAGTTTACCAGCTTGTTGGGTACAGTACATGCGCATACCTGTGCGTATCATCCGCAAGCTAACGCCTCGTCGACGCTTCCATCGCCAGCTGAAGTCATCCCTTATGTGTCACGAAGACTCCCATTGGATGGATAAGCTTCCACTCGTGTTGCTTGGTATTCGCTCTGCATTTAAGAGTGATCTGAAGACTACAGCGGCTGAACTAGTCTATGGAACAACACTGCGGCTACCAGTGTGCTACTTCACTGCAGGGGATAAGTCATGCGATCCTACGGAATTCGCTCAAACAACTTCCTCTCACATGCAGTCCCTTCAGCCTGTTCCCCTCGATTGATAGCCAACAGAACATCTTTGTTTCCCCAGCCCTCCAGTCTTGCACCCACGTTTTCGTTCGTGTACTGTCCAAAACGGCCTCTCCAATGTCCATATGACGGACCCTATGAAGTTCTCCGACGTACGCGCAAATCATTCCTCATCCAGCGCGGTTCCAAGGTCGACAAGGTTTCTATCGATCGTCTTAAGCCTGCGTTTTTGGAATCAACCTTAAGTGAGGTACAAGTAGCTACCAAAAAGTTCAGCGGAAATCTGTGTCGTTCGGAACTCTTTGAACTTCCTCTCTGGTGGGGTAGTGTGTAGTGAATACTCTTATTTTAGTTTCAAGATAAATGTTAATTTTACCGTCTTGAATTTCGGAATAGTATAAATTCATTTAAATTAGTTACCCCATTATAATTCAATTGTGAACCACATTAATACTAATTTTATGTATACTATATTATTTTATTGTATGTAAACATAATTAATACTATATATCACAATTGTCAATTAATCATTTATATTCAAATATTTATTTTAATCTAATGCCATGTCCATTTGCAAATAAATAATAGAAAACCAAAGGTTATATTTTCCACCTTTGGTACTGTCGCAGTTCGCCTAACGGACTCAATACGGCTAGTGAGATAATCACTGGTTGGCACTTAACTAGCGGCAGTGCTTATGGCTACATCATCCAGGTTAACCTATACCGGATAGATGCGCTACGGTCCCAAGCCGTAGCTTGCCTAGGCCGACGACGACGACGACGTAAACCAACAAATTCATTCGCGGAGCGGTGATCTTCCGTGAATGACTCCTCGCAGTTAACGTGTTAACGGACTTTAAGACTAAATATCGAGTTATCGGAAGTTAACTGGTCCGATAACGATAAATGGAAATTAACTTCCGTTAATAGTCCGTTAAAAAAAGTTAACTTCCGTTAATAGTCCGTTAAAAAAAGTTAACTTCGTTAATTAACTGTTATCGGATTAACGCTTTAGTGCCCAACACTGACTAGCAGTATATATTGTGGAACAACCAATTGCATAATGTCGCAAACTAAATCGATACTTTATAGTTAGGCTTGTAAAGACTAACTTATTTGTCAATCTAAATTAAACAAATTTAAATTACTCAACTTCAGTCTAAATTAAACTGATTTAAATCTACTCAACTTCAGTCTAAATTAAACGGATGTTTACATCTAATCAACTTCAGTCTAAATTAAACTGATGAAATCTACTCAACTTCAGTCTACATTAAACTGATTTAAATCTACTCAACTTCAGTCTAAATTAAACTGATTTAAATCTACTCAACTTAGTCTAAATTAAACTGATTTAAATCTACTCAACTTCAGTCTAAATTAACTGATTTAAATTTACCCAACTTCAGTCTAAATTAACAATTAAAGGCGTCCAAGTAGTGGGAACCCTAAGTTTTAATTTAAACAATACCTTTTCGAACCTGAGGTAAGGATGACGGGGTAGCCGTGGGGATACCCTTTTTAGGCTGTTGAATTTCCACAAGGAAATGAACACATGAAACGGAAATCTGGAGCACAGAAACGGAAAGATAAACGAGCAGAAAGAAATGATTCAGCAAAAAAGTGCAGGCCTATAACAGCATTTATGATATCAACACCTATATCTACCTGTCAGAAAGAGGAAAGCGACTTACAGAGAAATTCAACTACAACTGTTCATGCTGATACTGTAGATCTAGTACATAAAGATGAAGGTATGCCTAACGTTTTTGAGACTGTACAGTAGATGCTGATTTTTATGATTCTGAATTAGCTGGTGGAATAACAGCAACTGAACCTGGTCCTGTACATGTACATAATCAAAAAGGTCTAGTAGCTGATTTAAATAATGATGAGAATCAACCAAAACTTAGACAGGATAAGCTCTTTCAATATCCTGCACGAACAGATTTGAAATCTTTTTTCAAGGAGCATCCAATTCAGCCACATGATCATGATCTGCCATTTAATGTAAAGTTATATAAGCGAAAAATTATGGGTGACACTGTCTCACGACACTGGTCAACATATAATAGAAGAATAGATCACTATATTGTTCATTTTGCTTGGCATTTGAGTCACCAACGTCTTCTAACCATCTGCCTTTGTGCGAGGATTTAATGATTACAGATGCTTAGCCAGTGCTTATCAGAGCATGAATCAACTTGGTATACATACCAAGCATGCTCAGGAATATATCAGTGTAGTAAATGATGGTGGTTTAGCTCGTTTTTCGCTGCATCATTGTAGAATCGAAAAGATGAAGTACTAAAGCAGAGAAATATTGTTGCCAGAGTTGTAGATATAATAAAGATGTTAGGTTAAACAAGCTCTTCTTTTCGTGGACACAGAAATGATGTCAGCATATTCTCTTCTTGATGAAACAGAAAATCATGGAAATTTCTTGGCTTCTGTGCAGTTGATGGCAAAATATGATCCTATTATGGCTTCTAATGTTTCCATGGTGAAGGAAAAAGTCTGACCAACGATGTGAAAGATTGGAAAAACAAAGAAGGCACAAAGCAAAGGTCGTGGTAGTCTTGTCACATTCTTGATAAAAACACTATCTCTTTGACCCAAATTATGAAGAATATGATACAGGAAAAAATTACTCAAGAAGTTGCTGAGGCCAAGTATTATTCCATACAAAGTAGATCCAACTCCGGATATTTCATCAATTGATCAATTTAGTATTGTTATTCGATATGTACTAAATGGTACTATCCATGAACGACTACTTGCAATTGTTCCAAGCAATGATGGTACAGGGCAGGGACTTTTGACCTATAAATGAAACATTACAACGTCTTGAAATAGATCCGAAAAACTGCTTATCAGATGGCACAGTGGCGCTGCAAGCTACCATGGACAATATAATGGCTTTCAGAGTAAAATTCCGGATGTAGCTGATCAGCATGTTTCATGTATGGTGCTATGCCATGTACTCAATTTAGTAGTTACTGAAATCACGAAGTGTTGTGTACCAGCAGTTTCCTTCTTCAATTTACTCCAGAATTTAGCAAAATTTGTGAAGGAAATCATATAAGCGAATGGCCATCTGGATTGAAGTTGTTGGACATCATCTGGGGAAAGAAAAGATGAAACGATTAAAGCTAATTGGTGAAACCAGGTGGTCAGGGAAGTCCAATGTAGCAACTACTATATTTGGAAATTTTTGACGAGATATGTATCAGTAATTTTGTGATCTTCTGATATGTTTATCCATTATTCAAGCTCTAACAATTTTGATGCAAAACAAAACAGGAGGCAAATTTTTACTGTCTAGCCTTCTAGAATTTCAAACAATTATTGACAGCATTCACATACTTATATCTTTCAAATTACAGTCCCTTTGTCAAGCTATCTACAGAACAAGTGGCTTAAAATATGTTTACTGCATGGAATATGGTAAAAAAATCCATTACAGATTTGAAGAAAAGATCAAGAGAACTTGATAAAGTATATAGTCAGGCTTTGAAATTTGCCAACAAATCCAATGAGCACATTGCACCAATTCAATAATGATGAAAATCAAACAGTGAAAATTGATTTTGTAAAACTGAGTTACACAATCAAGAGGAGGACATAAAACAAAGAGAATGGCAGATGAACTAGCTGCTGATGAAAAAAAACACATCTGATTCTTTGTCAGACTATCGTGCACATGTGTTCATCTTGATAATGGATCGTGTTGTACAATCACTGGAATCCGTTTCATTGACCATATAGGATATGTCATGCCTCGATCCATCAAATTATGAATATATTACTAAAATGGTCTTGAAGAAGAAGCATTGGAAGGTATTCTTGAGCTTGCTCCAGGGATAAATAGAAGGAAGTAAAATTAGAATTGCAGTTTTTTACATCGAACTTTGAAATATTTAAGCTTTTGCTGAATGATGATAATGCAGAGAACAGCAGTAAAATTAATTCATGTTCTAAATATTGTGGCAATGGTCCACCATGTGTTCGTATATTCTTGCATCAAACAGACTTAATGAAAAGGCATATGATAATCTTTACCAAATGTACAAAGCTATCTGTACACTGTCTGTGATTCAAGTTCAGTGTGAACGGACATTTTCTAAGCTTAAAATAATAAAAACAGTTTACGAAATTCTTTGTCGGAGGAGAATCTGGAAGCATGCATGTTGATGTCTATAGAAAAGGTCATGTTGGATGAGTTAGACATGGAAACTATAATAGACCGATTTGCAACTCGAGTAATGAACTTAAAAAACTACTCTTAGTATAGCATGTATGTATGTATGTATGTATATGCAGGCAGTACTTGTAAAATATTTGTACTTATTGGTAAATAAATTTATAAAAAATATTAACTTTTTTTTATTTAACAAACTTAACTCATAAATAGCCTATTAGGATAGACTGGAATTGAATTATGTATGGGGTTATGGGCCCCCTGACCCCTTTGGCAGACAAAATTTTTATGAGCCAGTCCGCCGCCACTGTGTACGGAGTATCCACTACGATCTCCTGACTTAACACCCTTAGACTTTTACTTGTGGAGCACTCTGAAGAACACTGTGTATGCTGAAAAACCAAGGACACTACAGGCCTTGAGACACGAAATTGAAATAGCCTGTGCCAACATTCCACTCCGAACAATCCGAACAGTATGCTGATCTGTTGCGCGCCGTTGTCAAGACTGTATGATGCTAGTGGGGACATTTTGAACATTTAAAACATTAAAGTAAGCAGCACAACCATGAAGGTATTGACGCTGCTGGCTGATATTTCGAATATTTAAAAATTAAAGAAGCCTATTTCCAGTGGTGGGCACCGTTAACCAGAAAGTTAACTTCGATAACGATAATCCGTTAACCCCAATTTTTAATCCGATAACGATAATCCGATAATTTTACTACAAAGTTAACGGAAGTTAACGATAATCCGTTAACGATAACTATTTCTTTACTAACATTTAAAAAAATCAAGGAAAAAAGCTTTAAAAAACCCATAGAAAATGTTTATTTATGCAAAATCCAACAATAAATAGGTATTTAACTGTATTTTTATCAAGTTCTGGTCAGACTGAGACTCAGAAGTGCCTGAGACAGAAGCGATCTCAATGTCGAGAACTTCTTCTTGGTGCTCCATGGTTGAAGTTTAAAAGTTGTAGAGAATGCTTGGTAAGAGAGAACTGAACGCTGTCTAGTTGACGATAATACAGAAGAACCTAAAAAAAGTAAAAATATCATCGTATAAAATATGTAACTAAACTAATAAAATATTAATTCAAACAAAATAGCAAAATTAATTCAAAATAATATTAATTATAATAATATTATAATATATAATATATAATATTACGTTATATAAATATTTTATTTTACTTAACCTTTTTCTGTGAATTTTCAATAGAAGTAATTTTTCTCTATGTAATTATTTTATCTATAAAATATTTTATCTATGAATTATTTAGTCTATAAAATAAAAATACTTTGTCCATGAATTATTTTGTCTATAAAATATTTTGTCTATGTAATATACGCAATTGTTTATTTAATTCGACGACAATATTACAATCAGTGAATAAAAACTATTATTCAAATTTTACATACTATATATACTTTTTTAGAGATTTACTAACGCAGTGTAAAAATACTTATTCATTAGTCATTATTATAAATTAATTTTTCTCAACCGTACATTTTACCATACGTATCTCCATACGTATTAATATATATATAATATTATAGGACTTTTACTAACGTTAAAAGAACCTTCTTACCTTCAATAAAAAGCGCACAACCTCCCCTTGCGAGATCTGGAAGCAGACTGAAGTTATGGCTGTTTGAATTCATTCGCGGAGCGGTGATCTTCCGTGAATGACTCCTCGCAGTTAACGTGTTAACGGACTTTAAGACTAAATATCGAGTTATCGGAAGTTAACTGTCCGATAACGATAAATGGAAATTAACTTCCGTTAATAGTCCGTTAAAAAAAGTTAACTTCCGTTAATAGTCCGTTAAAAAAGTTAACTTCGTTAATTAACTGTTATCGATTAACGCTTTAGTGCCCAACACTGACTAGCAGTATATATTGTGGAACAACCAATTGCATAATGTCGCAAACTAAATCGATACTTTATAGTTAGGCTTGTAAAGACTAACTTATTTGTCAATCTAAATTAAACAAATTTAAATCTACTCAACTTCAGTCTAAATTAAACTGATTTAAATCTACTCAACTTCAGTCTAAATTAAACTGATTTACATCTAATCAACTTCAGTCTAAATTAAACTGATTGAAATCTACTCAACTTCAGTCTACATTAAACTGATTTAAATCTACTCAACTTCAGTCTAAATTAAACTGATTTAAATCTACTCAACTTCAGTCTAAATTAAACTGATTTAAATCTACTCAACTTCAGTCTAAATTAAACTGATTTAAATTTACCCAACTTCAGTCTAAATTAAACAATTAAAGGCGTCCAAGTAGTGGGAACCCTAAGTTTTAATTTAAACAATACCTTTTCGAACCTGAGGTAAGGATGGACGCGGGTAGCCGTGGGGATACCCTTTTTAGGCTGTTGAATTTTCCACATAAGGAAATGGAACACATGAAACGGAAATCTGGAGCACAGAAACGGAAAGATAAACGAGCAGAAAGAAATGATTCAGCAAAAAAGTGCAGGCCTATAACAGCATTTATGATATCAACACCTATATCTACCTGTCAGAAAGAGGAAAGCGACTTACAGAGAAATTCAACTACAACTGTTCATGCTGATACTGTAGATCTAGGACATAAAGATGAAGGTATGCCTAACGTTTTTGAGACTGTAGATGCTGATTTTTATGATTCTGAATTAGCTGGTGGAATAACAGTAACTGAACCTGGTCCTGTACATGTACATAATCAAAAAGGTCTAGTAGCTGATTTAAATAATGATGAGAATCAACCAAAACTTAGACAGGATAAGCTCTTTCAATATCCTGCACGAACAGATTTGAAATCTTTTTTCAAGGAGCATCCAATTCAGCCACATGATCATGATCTGCCATTTAATGTAAAGTTATATAAGCGAAAAATTATGGGTGACACTGTCTCACGACACTGGTCAACATATAATAAGAAGAATAGATCACTATATTGTTCATTTTGCTTGGCATTTGAGTCACCAACGTCTTCTAACCCATCTGCCTTTGTGCGAGGATTTAATGATTACAGATGCATTAGCCAGTGCTTATCAGAGCATGAATCAACTTGGTATACATACCAAGCATGCTCAGGAATATATCAGTGTAGTAAATGATGGTGGTTTAGCTCGTTTTTTCGCTGCATCATTGTAGAAGCGAAAAGATGAAGTACTAAAGCAGAGAAATATTGTTGCCAGAGTTGTAGATATAATAAAGATGTTAGGTAAACAAGCTCTTCTTTTTCGTGGACACAGAAATGAGTCAGCATATTCTCTTCTTGATGAAACAGAAAATCATGGAAATTTCTTGGCTTCTGTGCAGTTGATGGCAAAATATGATCCTATTATGGCTTCTAATGTTTCCATGGTGAAGGAAAAGTCTGACCAACGATGTGAAAGATTGGAAAAACAAAGAAAGGCACAAAGCAAAGGTCGTGGTAGTCTTGTCACATTCTTGAGTAAAACAACTATCTCTTCTTTGACCCAAATTATGAAGAATATGATACAGGAAAAAATTACTCAAGAAGTTGCTGAGGCCAAGTATTATTCCATACAAGTAGATCCAACTCAGGATATTTCATCAATTGATCAATTTAGTATTGTTATTCGATATGTACTAAATGGTACTATCCATGAACGACTACTTGCAATTGTTCCAAGCAATGATGGTACAGGGCAGGGACTTTTTGACCTATTAAATGAAACATTACAACGTCTTGAAATAGATCCGAAAAACTGCTTATCAGATGGCACAGATGGCGCTGCAAGCTACCATGGACAATATAATGGCTTTCAGAGTAAAATTGCTGATGTAGCTGATCAGCATGTTCATGTATGGTGCTATGCCCATGTACTCAATTTAGTAGTTACTGAAATCACGAAGTGTTGTGTACCAGCAGTTTCCTTCTTCAATTTACTCCAGAATTTAGCAAAATTTGTGAAGGAATCATATAAGCGAATGACCATCTGGATTGAAGTTGTTGGACATCATCTGGGGAAAGAAAAGATGAAACGATTAAAGCTAATTGGTGAAACCAGGTGGTCAGGGAAGTCCAATGTAGCAACTACTATATTTGGAAATTTTGACGAGATATGTATCAGTAATTTTGTGGATCTTCTGATATGTTTATCCATTATTCAAAGCTCTAACAATTTTGATGCAAAAACAAAACAGGAGGCAAATGTTTTACTGTCTAGCCTTCTAGAATTTCAAACAATATTGACAGCATTCACATACTTATATATCTTTCAAATTACAGTCCCTTTGTCAAGCTATCTACAGACAAGTGGCTTAAATATGTTTACTGCATGGAATATGGTAAAAAAATCCATTACAGATTTGAAGAAAAGATCAAGAGAACTTGATAAAGTATATAGTCAGGCTTTGAAATTTGCCAACAAATCCAATGAGCACATTGCACAATTCAATAATGATGAAAATCAAACAGTGAAAATTGATTTTGTAAAAACTGAGTTACCAATCAAGAGGAGACATAAAACAAAGAGAATGGCAGATGAACTAGCTGCTGATGAAAAAAACACATCTGATTCTTTGTCAGACTATCGTGCACATGTGTTCATCTTGATAATGGATCGTGTTGTACAATCACTGGAATCCCGTTTCATTGACCATATAGGGATATGTCATGCCTCGATCCATCAAATTATGAATATATTACTAAAAATGGTCTTGAAGAAGAAGCATTGGAAGGTATTCTTGAGCTTGCTCCAGGGATAAATAGAAGTGAAGTAAAATTAGAATTGCAGTTTTTTACATCGAACTTTGAAATATTTAAGCTTTTGCTGAATGATGATAATGCAGAGAACAGCAGTAAAATTAATTCATGTTCTAAATATTGTGGCAATGGTCCACCATGTGTTCTGTATATTCTTGCATCAAACAGACTTAATGAAAAGGCATATGATAATCTTTACCAAATGTACAAAGCTATCTGTACACTGTCTGTGATTCAAGTTCAGTGTGAACGGACATTTTCTAAGCTTAAAATAATAAAAACAAGTTTACGAAATTCTTTGTCGGAGGAGAATCTGGAAGCATGCATGTTGATGTCTATAGAAAAGGTCATGTTGGATGAGTTAGACATGGAAACTATAATAGACCGATTTGCAAACTCGAGTAATGAACTTAAAAAACTACTCTTAGTATAGCATGTATGTATGTATGTATGTATATGCAGGCAGTACTTGTAAAATATTTGTACTTATTGGTAAAATAAATTTATAAAAAAATATTACTTTTTTTTATTTAAACAAACTTAACTCATAAATAGGCCTATTAGGATAGGACTGGAATTGAATTATGTAATGGGGTTATGGGCCCCCTGACCCCTTTGGCAGACAAAATTTTATGAGCCAGTCCGCCGCCACTGTGTACGGAGTATCCACTACGATCTCCTGACTTAACACCCTTAGACTTTTACTTGTGGAGCACTCTGAAGAACACTGTGTATGCTGAAAAACCAAGGACACTACAGGCCTTGAGACACGAAATTGAAATAGCCTGTGCCAACATTCCACTCCGAACAATCCGAACAGTATGCTGATCTGTTGCGCGCCGTTGTCAAGACTGTATGATGCTAGTGGCGGACATTTTGAACATTTAAAACATTAAAGTAAGCAGCACAACCATGAAGGTATTGACGCTGCTGGCTGATATTTCGAATATTTAAAAATTAAAGAAGCCTATTTCCAGTGGTGGGCACCGTTAACCAGAAAGTTAACTTCGATAACGATAATCCGTTAACCCCAATTTTTAACTCCGATAACGATAATCCGATAATTTTACTACAAAGTTAACGGAAGTTAACGATAATCCGTTAACGATAACTATTTCTTTACTAACATTTAAAAAAATCAAGGAAAAAAGCTTTAAAACCCATAGAAAATGTTTATTTATGCAAAATCCAACAATAAATAGGTATTTAACTGTATTTTTATCAAGTTCTGGTCAGACTGAGACTCAGAAGTGCCTGAGACAGAAGCGATCTCAATGTCGAGAACTTCTTCTTGGTGCTCCATGGTTGAAGTTTAAAAGTTGTAGAGAATGCTTGGTAAGAGAGAACTGAACGCTGTCTAGTTGACGATAATACAGAAGAACCTAAAAAAAGTAAAATATCATCGTATAAAATATGTAACTAAACTAATAAAATATTAATTCAAACAAAATAGCAAAATTAATTCAAAATAATATTAATTATAATAATATTATAATATAATATATAATATTACGTTATATAAAATATTTTATTTTACTTAACCTTTTTCTGTGAATTTTCAATAGAAGTAATTTTTCTCTATGTAATTATTTTATCTATTATCTATGAATTATTTAGTCTATAAAATAAAAATACTTTGTCCATGAATTATTTTGTCTATAAAATATTTTGTCTATGTAATATACGCAATTGTTATTTAATTCGACGACAATATTACAATCAGTGAATAAAAACTATTATTCAAATTTTACATACTATATATACTTTTTTAGAGATTTACTAACGCAGTGTAAAAATACTTATTCATTAGTCATTATTATAAATTAATTTTTCTCAACCGTACATTTTACCATACGTATCTCCATACGTATTAATATATATATAATATTATAGGACTTTCACTAACGTTAAAAGAACCTTCTTACCTTCAATAAAAAGCGCACAACCTCCCCTTGCGAGATCTGGAAGCAGACTGAAGTTATGGCTGTTTGAATTCATTCGCGGAGCGGTGATCTTCCGTGAATGACTCCTCGCAGTTAACGTGTTAACGGACTTTAAGACTAAATATCGAGTTATCGGAAGTTAACTGGTCCGATAACGATAAATGGAAATTAACTTCCGTTAATAGTCCGTTAAAAAAAGTTAACTTCCGTTAATAGTCCGTTAAAAAAAGTTAACTTCGTTAATTAACTGTTATCGGATTAACGCTTTAGTGCCCAACACTGACTAGCAGTATATATTGTGGAACAACCAATTGCATAATGTCGCAAACTAAATCGATACTTTATAGTTAGGCTTGTAAAGACTAACTTATTTGTCAATCTAAATTAAACAAATTTAAATCTACTCAACTTCAGTCTAAATTAAACTGATTTAAATCTACTCAACTTCAGTCTAAATTAAACTGATTTACATCTAATCAACTTCAGTCTAAATTAAACTGATTGAAATCTACTCAACTTCAGTCTACATTAAACTGATTTAAATCTACTCAACTTCAGTCTAAATTAAACTGATTTAAATCTACTCAACTTCAGTCTAAATTAAACTGATTTAAATCTACTCAACTTCAGTCTAAATTAAACTGATTTAAATTTACCCAACTTCAGTCTAAATTAAACAATTAAAGGCGTCCAAGTAGTGGGAACCCTAAGTTTTAATTTAAACAATACCTTTTCGAACCTGAGGTAAGGATGGACGCGGGTAGCCGTGGGGATACCCTTTTTAGGCTGTTGAATTTTCCACATAAGGAAATGGAACACATGAAACGGAAATCTGGAGCACAGAAACGGAAAGATAAACGAGCAGAAAGAAATGATTCAGCAAAAAAGTGCAGGCCTATAACAGCATTTATGATATCAACACCTATATCTACCTGTCAGAAAGAGGAAAGCGACTTACAGAGAAATTCAACTACAACTGTTCATGCTGATACTGTAGATCTAGGACATAAAGATGAAGGTATGCCTAACGTTTTTGAGACTGTAGATGCTGATTTTTATGATTCTGAATTAGCTGGTGGAATAACAGTAACTGAACCTGGTCCTGTACATGTACATAATCAAAAAGGTCTAGTAGCTGATTTAAATAATGATGAGAATCAACCAAAACTTAGACAGGATAAGCTCTTTCAATATCCTGCACGAACAGATTTGAAATCTTTTTTCAAGGAGCATCCAATTCAGCCACATGATCATGATCTGCCATTTAATGTAAAGTTATATAAGCGAAAAATTATGGGTGACACTGTCTCACGACACTGGTCAACATATAATAAGAAGAATAGATCACTATATTGTTCATTTTGCTTGGCATTTGAGTCACCAACGTCTTCTAACCCATCTGCCTTTGTGCGAGGATTTAATGATTACAGATGCATTAGCCAGTGCTTATCAGAGCATGAATCAACTTGGTATACATACCAAGCATGCTCAGGAATATATCTGTAGTAAATGATGGTGGTTTAGCTCGTTTTTTCGCTGCATCATTGTAGAAGCGAAAAGATGAAGTACTAAAGCAGAGAAATATTGTTGCCAGAGTTGTAGATATAATAAAGATGTTAGGTAAACAAGCTCTTCTTTTTCGTGGACACAGAAATGAGTCAGCATATTCTCTTCTTGATGAAACAGAAAATCATGGAAATTTCTTGGCTTCTGTGCAGTTGATGGCAAAATATGATCCTATTATGGCTTCTAATGTTTCCATGGTGAAGGAAAAGTCTGACCAACGATGTGAAAGATTGGAAAAACAAAGAAAGGCACAAAGCAAAGGTCGTGGTAGTCTTGTCACATTCTTGAGTAAAACAACTATCTCTTCTTTGACCCAAATTATGAAGAATATGATACAGGAAAAAATTACTCAAGAAGTTGCTGAGGCCAAGTATTATTCCATACAAGTAGATCCAACTCAGGATATTTCATCAATTGATCAATTTAGTATTGTTATTCGATATGTACTAAATGGTACTATCCATGAACGACTACTTGCAATTGTTCCAAGCAATGATGGTACAGGGCAGGGACTTTTTGACCTATTAAATGAAACATTACAACGTCTTGAAATAGATCCGAAAAACTGCTTATCAGATGGCACAGATGGCGCTGCAAGCTACCATGGACAATATAATGGCTTTCAGAGTAAAATTGCTGATGTAGCTGATCAGCATGTTCATGTATGGTGCTATGCCCATGTACTCAATTTAGTAGTTACTGAAATCACGAAGTGTTGTGTACCAGCAGTTTCCTTCTTCAATTTACTCCAGAATTTAGCAAAATTTGTGAAGGAATCATATAAGCGAATGACCATCTGGATTGAAGTTGTTGGACATCATCTGGGGAAAGAAAAGATGAAACGATTAAAGCTAATTGGTGAAACCAGGTGGTCAGGGAAGTCCAATGTAGCAACTACTATATTTGGAAATTTTGACGAGATATGTATCAGTAATTTTGTGGATCTTCTGATATGTTTATCCATTATTCAAAGCTCTAACAATTTTGATGCAAAAACAAAACAGGAGGCAAATGTTTTACTGTCTAGCCTTCTAGAATTTCAAACAATATTGACAGCATTCACATACTTATATATCTTTCAAATTACAGTCCCTTTGTCAAGCTATCTACAGACAAGTGGCTTAAATATGTTTACTGCATGGAATATGGTAAAAAAATCCATTACAGATTTGAAGAAAAGATCAAGAGAACTTGATAAAGTATATAGTCAGGCTTTGAAATTTGCCAACAAATCCAATGAGCACATTGCACAATTCAATAATGATGAAAATCAAACAGTGAAAATTGATTTTGTAAAAACTGAGTTACCAATCAAGAGGAGACATAAAACAAAGAGAATGGCAGATGAACTAGCTGCTGATGAAAAAAACACATCTGATTCTTTGTCAGACTATCGTGCACATGTGTTCATCTTGATAATGGATCGTGTTGTACAATCACTGGAATCCCGTTTCATTGACCATATAGGGATATGTCATGCCTCGATCCATCAAATTATGAATATATTACTAAAAATGGTCTTGAAGAAGAAGCATTGGAAGGTATTCTTGAGCTTGCTCCAGGGATAAATAGAAGTGAAGTAAAATTAGAATTGCAGTTTTTTACATCGAACTTTGAAATATTTAAGCTTTTGCTGAATGATGATAATGCAGAGAACAGCAGTAAAATTAATTCATGTTCTAAATATTGTGGCAATGGTCCACCATGTGTTCTGTATATTCTTGCATCAAACAGACTTAATGAAAAGGCATATGATAATCTTTACCAAATGTACAAAGCTATCTGTACACTGTCTGTGATTCAAGTTCAGTGTGAACGGACATTTTCTAAGCTTAAAATAATAAAAACAAGTTTACGAAATTCTTTGTCGGAGGAGAATCTGGAAGCATGCATGTTGATGTCTATAGAAAAGGTCATGTTGGATGAGTTAGACATGGAAACTATAATAGACCGATTTGCAAACTCGAGTAATGAACTTAAAAAACTACTCTTAGTATAGCATGTATGTATGTATGTATGTATATGCAGGCAGTACTTGTAAAATATTTGTACTTATTGGTAAAATAAATTTATAAAAAAATATTACTTTTTTTTATTTAAACAAACTTAACTCATAAATAGGCCTATTAGGATAGGACTGGAATTGAATTATGTAATGGGGTTATGGGCCCCCTGACCCCTTTGGCAGACAAAATTTTATGAGCCAGTCCGCCGCCACTGTGTACGGAGTATCCACTACGATCTCCTGACTTAACACCCTTAGACTTTTACTTGTGGAGCACTCTGAAGAACACTGTGTATGCTGAAAAACCAAGGACACTACAGGCCTTGAGACACGAAATTGAAATAGCCTGTGCCAACATTCCACTCCGAACAATCCGAACAGTATGCTGATCTGTTGCGCGCCGTTGTCAAGACTGTATGATGCTAGTGGCGGACATTTTGAACATTTAAAACATTAAAGTAAGCAGCACAACCATGAAGGTATTGACGCTGCTGGCTGATATTTCGAATATTTAAAAATTAAAGAAGCCTATTTCCAGTGGTGGGCACCGTTAACCAGAAAGTTAACTTCGATAACGATAATCCGTTAACCCCAATTTTTAACTCCGATAACGATAATCCGATAATTTTACTACAAAGTTAACGGAAGTTAACGATAATCCGTTAACGATAACTATTTCTTTACTAACATTTAAAAAAATCAAGGAAAAAAGCTTTAAAACCCATAGAAAATGTTTATTTATGCAAAATCCAACAATAAATAGGTATTTAACTGTATTTTTATCAAGTTCTGGTCAAACTGAGACTCAGAAGTGCCTGAGACAGAAGCGATCTCAATGTCGAGAACTTCTTCTTGGTGCTCCATGGTTGAAGTTTAAAAGTTGTAGAGAATGCTTGGTAAGAGAGAACTGAACGCTGTCTAGTTGACGATAATACAGAAGAACCTAAAAAAAGTAAAATATCATCGTATAAAATATGTAACTAAACTAATAAAATATTAATTCAAACAAAATAGCAAAATTAATTCAAAATAATATTAATTATAATAATATTATAATATATAATATATAATATTACGTTATATAAAATATTTTATTTTACTTAACCTTTTTCTGTGAATTTTCAATAGAAGTAATTTTTCTCTATGTAATTATTTTATCTATAAAATATTTTATCTATGAATTATTTAGTCTATAAAATAAAAATACTTTGTCCATGAATTATTTTGTCTATAAAATATTTTGTCTATGTAATATACGCAATTGTTATTTAATTCGACGACAATATTACAATCAGTGAATAAAAACTATTATTCAAATTTTACATACTATATATACTTTTTTAGAGATTTACTAACGCAGTGTAAAAATACTTATTCATTAGTCATTATTATAAATTAATTTTTCTCAACCGTACATTTTACCATACGTATCTCCATACGTATTAATATATATATAATATTATAGGACTTTTACTAACGTTAAAAGAACCTTCTTACCTTCAATAAAAAGCGCACAACCTCCCCTTGCGAGATCTGGAAGCAGACTGAAGTTATGGCTGTTTGAATTCATTCGCGGAGCGGTGATCTTCCGTGAATGACTCCTCGCAGTTAACGTGTTAACGGACTTTAAGACTAAATATCGAGTTATCGGAAGTTAACAGGTCCGATAACGATAAATGGAAATTAACTTCCGTTAATAGTCCGTTAAAAAAAGTTAACTTCGTTAATTAACTGTTATCGGATTAACGCTTTAGTGCCCAACACTGCCTATTTCCTATCTATTTACTCTCCGCCCATTTTGCTTATTGATATATATGTTAATATGATGTGTAAACATTTTTTTGGCACACACTGTATATATACAGCGTGTCCCAAAGAAATGTATACCCACTTTGTTCGATAATACCAGCTATGAGAATAATAAATATATTACTTTTTATATGTTTTTTAATAAAGAATTTTCTCCTGAATCTAAATATGTAATTATTTTTATTAAAAATTGAAGAACAAAAAAGTTACAGATGTTTAAATTATAATTATTATTTTCGATTCTTCATGTGCGATATTTTCTAATATTTTAACCGACTGTTTTGAGATATTTATGTTTAGTGTTGATATTGAAGCATAAATGTTGTAATTATTAGTTAATTCAAAAAATTTACAAATTCCATGGTTAAATGACACTATCTAAGATGTTCGACGTTTTCCAGAACGTTGTTTTTGTAAGTTTTGCACAGTGCCGTCGGTTTCAAACTTATCTCGTATACGTGCAAAAATATTAGAAAATATCGCACATGAAGTCTCGAAAATAATAATTATAATTTAAACATCTGTAACATTTTTGTTTTTCAATTTTTAATAAAAATAATTACATATTTAGATTGAGGAGAAAATTCTTTATTAAAAAACATATAAAAAGTAATATATTTATTATCCTCATAGCTGGTATTATCGAACAAAGTGGGTATACATTTCTTTGGGACAAGCTGTATATATATATATATATATATATATATATATATATATATATATATATATATATATATATATATATATATATATATATATATATATATATATATATATAGGGTGGGCCAAAAAGACTATTACCCAACTTTTGAAATAGTATGATCTTACTGCTGAGGCCGTATGTTGTACCCATACTTTTAATCTTTCAAAAGCTGTCTTTGAATCTAGATTCAACGCTCCAGGAGTAGAGGTACAGGCTCACAACTGGAGGGAAGTATCAGAATATGGTGCTCAATTGAAAAGCGGTCAAAGTCAGCAACTGATACTTTCAGGTGATAGTCAGTTTCTCCATGAATAATTAATTTTCCTAATTTTTACACAAAATAATTAATTTATTTCCTTTTTCATTTCAGACCATCATTCTGCTACAGTTGGTGAACAAGTTATAACATAATGAAATACACTTTGGAAGATGAAGCATTGATATTGAACCTGCATAAGGAGAAAAACGGGTGCAAAACGAATGAAGAAAGAGTTTCCAAATAAACGATAGACAATACCAGGACTTCAATATCTCATAAAGAAAATCGATATCACAGGGTCGACCAAACGAAAAGAAGGCAGTGGAAGGCCAAAAGCATCACGTACTGAGGAAAATATTGACATGGTTTCATCTATGATACACAGTCAAGAAGAACGGCCCAACACCCACAAGTCCGTTAGAGAAATTTAAAAAACTACTGGTATTTCTCGCTTGAGTGTTCGTCGTATAGTAAAAGATGATCTGGGTTTTAAATGTTTTGAAAGAGTCGAAGTTCATAAGCTCTCTGCATCAAATAAGCAAGCAAAAGTTGAAAAATGTCGTGCTCTGTTAGGTCGATTCCTAGACAGATACTGTAAGTGTCGAAAATGGTTCAACGACGAGAAGACCTTCACGGTTGCTTCAACAATAAACACAAAATGACCGAGTTTATGGAAGACAGGACAAAAAATTTATCAGTCTAGATCGACTCTGCAGGGAACGTCCGCATTTTTTTTTACAAAGTTATGGTTTCCAGCTTTATTTCAAAGTTAGGGAAGTCAGAGATTGCTTTTGTTGATCAAAATGCCAAAATCACTGCTGCTTATTATTATCCTTGATGCTGTACTGCCGTCGATAAGGGAGAAGTCAAGGTTGCAAGCGTGCATTGATAACACCAGTACACATTTGAAAACTTGTCGATCGATTTTTACAAACTAGTTGGTGATTCTATATAATTTGAGTGCGCTGATCTCAAAAATATAGTTAGTTTTTCCCTATCACGTATGGTTTTATTACTACAGGGTGTGTCATAAATCCCCCATTTATCCCCAAATGTGAACCATCTTATCGAGACCAACATTGGATTGCATATGCTAAACCATAAATTTTGTTGTTATAGACTACAGTAACGCTTACATAATAATGTAGGGTAAATATATATAACAACCAGTCCCTTTCCCAGCAAAATACTCTCTCCCCTCCCATCAATGGGTGGTTAACATTTGGGGACAGATGAAGTATTACAACACCTCTTGTAGCACGAAATCTTTAGGTGATAGAGTAAAACCTAATTAAAGCCGAATTAAATAGCTCCTAGCTCTTGGACAAGCATACAGTATTGCTTGTTTATGAAAGAATAAAAAAATAACTGAAAGAAACAATATATTTACCTTCTTTACTTGCAAACATTTCAGGACTTATTCCAAAGACTTAAGACTACGAAGGTAGATCTGACTAATGACGACTAAACCGGTGCTTCTTTGATGTTTTCTTTTGCTTTACGTTAGGCTGATCTCGTTGCAGACACCAGCAGTAATCCGCCATCATATTTGTATGCCATCTTCCTTGATATCTTCTTTCCATGGTTTTGATGTCCTGGTGAAATCGTTCCCCTTGCTCCTCACTGACATCTCCGAGATTTTCGGGAAAACGGTCAAGATGCGAAAATAAGAAGTGAACTTTCAGGCTCATGTTGCAGCCTAAGGCGCAAAACTTTTTAAGCATATTTTCCACCAGTCTTTCATAATTTTGGCTTTTGTAGTTTCCCAAGAAGTTTTCAACAACATCTTTGAAACCAAGCCATGCTTATTTTTCTTTATTGGTCATTGTGTTCAGGAAATGATCGTCTGTCAATAACTTTCTAATCTGAGGACCTATAAACACACCTTCCTTTATTTTCTCGTAGCTAATCTTTGGATATTTTGAACAAATGTACTTGAAACACTCACCTTCTCTATTCAATGCTTTGACATACTGCTTCATCAAGCCTAACTTAATGTGTAAGGGTGGTAGGAGGATTTTATTTGGTTCAACTAGATGTTCATGTAAAATGTTCTTTGATCCTGGGGTAAGATTCTCTCTAGGAGGCCAAGTTTTCCTCTTCCAGTGCTGGTCACGTGCTCGACTATCCCATTCGCAGATGAAACATGGCATCTTAGTGTATCCTGATTGCTGCCCAAGTAACATGCAAAGGACTTTGAGAGCCCCACACAATATCCATTTGTGATTTTGATACTGAATTTTTTCCAGAAGCAGTTTCATGTTATCATAGGTCTCTTTTAAATGAGTAGAATGGGCCACTGGGATTGATGCATATTTGTTACCGTTGTGCAGTAACACTCCTTTTAGACTGGTTTTAGAGGAATCTATAAACAACCTCCAGTCACTGGTTTGGTATTCGATGCCTAGCTTGGACACTAATCCTGTGATGTTCTTGCAAAATACCAAGGGACCATCTTCTTCGAAAAAAGGCACGAAGTCTTTCTCACGATTTCTGTACCAAGCGAAGTATGTGTCTGATGCCAATAAATTGTTCTCCTGCAATCTAGACCCCAAAAGTTCTGCAGAGGCCTTAGGCAGATTCAAATCCCTGACTAAGTCATTTAGTTCGGCTTGGGTTAATGGTTTAGGATCTCGGACAGCTGTTGGCTGTTCATAAACATCATCATTGTCTGGATTTGGAGCTGAATCAGAATCTGAATTGTATTGATCCAGACTCTCGGGTGGGCGGGGAATATGAACCTCTGGACCATGGGGTACCGGCCTTATTGCAGATGGAAGAATTGGGTATTGAAGGCTCTCTTTATTCTTTGCATTGTAACCTTTAACATTGCAAGAACAGAAGTAGCAGTCGTCGGCAATGTTCCCTCTAAGGTGTGCGCGTGTGCGCGCGCACACGCGTTGTGAAACCCGCGCACACAGCAAAATAAAATGCGCACAGGCTCAAGCGTATCATGAGTCACGGCAGTAAATGAAGTAATTTAAAAAATATACCGTCACACAAGGTCTGACCATTTGCATCAACATACTCTATAGTCGCTCTTTTAAGTATTAACCCCTTCCGCCCGACTCCGCCGACGTCCGCGCAGTTACGCAATACGGAATTTTTTTACTTTTATGTATTTGCATTTTTTCTTTTATACATTAACGCATTGAACATAAACCTTCTCTTTCTTATTTTTGCATAAAAACGAATAGTAATTATCTCAATTTATTCCTATTTTGTGAATGGATAAAATCATGTATTAATCTTGATAGTCTGTTTTAAATTGCTAAATGCTAAAAATTGTTTTGAGAAATGATAACTATCATAAAATAGTCATTTTCAATTAATGTTTTTTATTTTATTTCTTTATTTTGTTGAATTTTATTTTACTATTTTTTATTTTATTCATATTTTTAGAATGGATAAAATGTTTTCTTTTTTAAGAATATATAATATTGTAAACAGTTTTTTAATATCCACATAATGGTACCGTAATGATCAAGCTATCACCTTATGGAAATTATATTTATTAAGTATTTAATATTTATATATATATTTAATTTGGAAGATAATAGCGCTCAGAAAAGTTTGCACAATTTTTCACTATGACTCTAAATGTATGCACAATGAAAATTTCTTGCGCACACGGACTAAAAAAAATTAGAGGGAACATTGGTCGTCGGTATGGTTTCTAGGCTCGCGCCATACCATAGGGATCCCAAATGGCAAACTTTTCTTTTTACCTTTGCTCCAATTCCTTAGTGCCGCAACACACGTAAGACAAACCTTGTTTGGAGCCCAACTTTTGTCTTGATCTCCTAATTTAATTCCAAAATAAGCATGATAAGCTCTCTTAATGAAGGTCGTTGCATTTGTCCTTTGTTTTACAACAACATACCGACCACAAATATAACAAAATATGTCTGGACTATGGGTACATCCTCTAGAAGCCATTATTAAAATTTTAAAGACGTAATGTTAGAATTATCTATCTGAAAAATATGAAAAAACGAAATTAATTAAAGATAAAAAAGGTAAAAAATTACAAAACGCCCCAAAATTGTTTTGCTAATAACTTTAAAACTGTGGGTGATAGAAAAAAACTAGTAGCATTTTTGAATTCAGCGCAGCGAACTTCTTCAGAATCACAACTCAAAATAAAGAAATCGATTTTCATGCAGACCAGTGTAATGGAGGAGGGCACATTTCGCATAATCTTGGACTCAATTAGGTAATTGTATAGAAACAGAAAGTTTTTCTACCTGTGTCTGTATAACAGTGAATTACAAAATAATGGTTACAGTTAGCAAAAATTCAACTTCACCACGGGATAGACCATGAAATTTTATGCAGGACACATATACTGATTGTGCAAATAACATTAGATAAAAGTAAAATTATATTGTTCAAAATCAGGGTAATATTTTTTTTGGCTCATCCAGTATATATATATATACTTGCTAAACTTTTTCTTTTTCTTTTGTATAAGCTGCTTTGTTTACTTTTAAAACTAATTTCCGGATCTTTTTCGTCTTAAAAAACTTAATGAAACGAAAATATCTAAAAAAAAGAAAAATACTTTTTGAAAAGCTTTTCTCTCTGATATCCTTTGTCCTAAAGCCTCGTGTATATATATATATATGGTGTGTGTGTGTTGTGTGTGTGTGTGTGTGTGTGTGTGTGTGTGTGTGTAATGCAATAAAGGAAAAGTAAAAAAAAGGAAAGATTAGTTATTATAATTGCTAGAGGAACAGTAAACAGATGGATGTTAAATTTCATTTGATGATAGATGGATCAATAAAAAGATGTATCACTGTCAAGTTAACAGATAAAGGTGCTTACACAAATTATGGCTCACATTTCATCCAACTATAAAATATCGATAATAAACCTTTAATATATAGAACATTCAAAATACATCTGACTGGAACCTGTTCAACATCGAATCTGAAAGAATAACTAAAAACGTTATTGACAACGGCTATCCCTACTACGTTATAGAAAAGGCTGTATAAAAGCTTAAATAAATTACTGTCTAACGAATACAAAAATAACTAGACGGGCTCCCTTTGAGTGCCAATCTCCTCTCACTACACACAGCCCCTCCCCCTCGCCCTCCTCCCACTCGGTCTCCATGTTATCATATTCCCGTAAATATTAGTTTAGTCTGTTGCATCATAACTTTTCAGTGTCGCTTGGAAATGATATTCCTGACTGTGAAATGGGCATTGTAGTAGGAGCCTGTTTGGTTTGTGTCTCCGTATTAAAAGTTGCATGATTGTCCCTGCATTTCGAGGAACAGTCCCCAAAGTTATGAATACATGAAAAGAACTTAAAAAACAACACCAAAGCCAAATTGTGTTCTTATTATTCTCTCCAACTCTAACTTCCTTCGAGTTTTTGTTTTGTTTTTGTTATGAAAGGCTTTGGTACATTTCCCATAATATCGTTTTCGCTGATACTGGACTTTGCAGACTATTGTTAAGTTTTGAACAATGTTTTGATGCAGCATTGTTTGAGTTCATGCTTCACTGCTCGTAATAAAGTTCTTGTATTACGTTCTATCGGTGTTGCTTTACGCCCACAATAGTGATTATTTAATTTAATTTTTTCATTTCCTTTCATGTATTCATAACCTTGTGGACTGTTCCTTGAGATACAGGGGCAATTACGCGATTATTAATAGTAAGACACCAACTAAGCGGGCTGCTACTATCATAGGGGAGAGGCGGGTTCCATGACCCTATGGGCTCCATGACCCCTAACACTTTCTGCTATTACCCATAGTAATTTTAAATGGTTGATGTCTACTAATTTTTCCACTAGGTGGTAGCAACACACTCCACAAAATTTTTGGTATAGACGTAGATTTTTACGTTGATTCCATTTCCGCAATCCGTTTTTTGGAGAAATAAACACGAAAAAAGTTATGTGCAAGTTTATTACGTTTACAGTTTCGTCGATTTCTACAGTGTGCTTTGGCCCACCGATAGTGACTGGCTACTTCAAAAGTGAGTCAGCACAAACTTCGCGCATGAAGTTGTAGTCGATGATCGTTTCGCGATTGATGCCAAGCTCGCGCTCACAGAACTCGATGCTGGTGTATTCATAACACCAGCAATAACAAAACTGAGCCACTTTCTTCAGCGGAAGCTTGTAATCTTCGAGCCATGTTCCAGTCCGCACCGAGACCTACTCGTCGTACGACCGTTTCATGCAGCGCCACATGACGTTGCCGTTATTCCCGCGGTAGGACAGTGTCATGTCATGCTTCTTCTTACACAGTTTTAGGCGAGGAATCACATCGTTGTCTTGAAAGAACGTAACAGCATCTTTCTCGCTGTTCAAATTCGTAAAAACCACTTCAAATTTATTTCCGACATCGTGCGCAATATGAAATCTGAAAAATATGAAAAAACATATGAATATACAAACAGAAGTAGTTTAGGTTAGGGTAGGTTAGGTTAGGTTAGGGTAGGTTAGGTTAGGTTAAGTATAGGTGGATATTTGAATACAAGTTTTGGGCCATAACTTTTTTCATGTTTATTTCTCCAAGAAACGGATTGCAGAAATGGAATCAGCGTAGATGCCGGGCCTAAAACCGAAAAGACCCAATGAAACTATGAGTACTAAAATAAAATTTTTAATGTCTCAAGGATAATATGAGAAATGTGTAAAATATTTTGAAGACAAAAATTATTGCATGAAATATTAATACAGTATATAACTAATTATTTTTCTTAGTTTTTAAGGACTAACACTTTGTTGTTAATCAAGGACATGTATTCCTTTGAAGCAAAACTTAAGTTGCGCCTGAATCATTAGAAATTTTGAGATTGTTTTGATTCAGGAACAGAAGATTAGAAGTAATCTACATTCGTCTTAACAAAATGCCAAAGATTATAGTTTCTTCTGTTAGTATTATTTTCGCAAATTTAAATGAAAACAAAAACGAAATCGAAAACTTAACACCATTGATTTTTATTTCATTTGACTCATTTATTTATATAATTTACTTGTATATAACTTACTTCTCTGTAATTGATTATTTTCCACTTGATGTCGTTCCCATTCCCACACTCCAAATATTTTTACATATCAGTTGTCCGTCATTAACACATTTTTAACGTAACTTTTAAGTCATACTGAAATCAATATGTAACTTTAGCATAACTTACCAGCTTCAAGTAAAGTAAAACCCTTTACTTCTATTTCGTAACGTAATTTTTTTTGTAAAAAAAAGTATGACTATTATCTGTTATTCTTATTCAGATTCAGATTCTAATTAGAGTAACTGTAAACATATTTTCACATTTTCACGCTCATATTTTGCAGTTAAGAGTAATTCTAAACATGTGTTACTGTTTAGGTGCCTGGTTGATTTTGGTTTCCCTGATAAATAGTTATTTTATATTACAATCTTTTCCCGAGGTTATATAAATAGTTTAATAGGATCGAACACATTAGTATAAAGTGATAAATACATATTGAGCTTGGTTATTTACAAATTTGAGTATGAATTAGTATTCCCTTGACTTAAATTCGGAGCTGTGTTGTGTGGTAATGTTAGATTTAGTAATGTATGGCTGGTTTTTTTTTTCCATATTTGTTGGTGTTTCACAGATAAAGTTTAGAAAGGTAAGTTTTGTTTTCTATTTACCTTCGGTCATATCTAAGTCAAAATGTAACATGTTAAATTTCTGAAGCTATTTGAAGGTGTTTAAAAAGTGGGTGCCGAATTTGTTTAGACAAGTATCTTAATTTTCAACGCTAATTTTACAGTATTACAGTATACATATATATGTTATACATGGCGATCCACCTAGAAACAATCAACACTCGCCACCTTTCACGTACTTCTGACCGCGAGAACCTTGCCCTTTCACGTACTGCTCAAAAGTCTCACGCGATCTTTCACGTGCTTCTGACCGCGAGAACCTTGCCCTTCCATATACTTTCGACCGACCGTGAGAACTTGGCTTGCTCAAGCGTCTCACGCGACCTATCACATGCTTTTGACGCATGAGAACAATGAGACTCCGATGCTTGGAAAAAGAGATTCAGAACGGACGAGGTTGAAGTCATAGAACGGATCATCCGGACTGAAGAGGGAAATTCAGTTCGTTAGGAAATTGGTTTTACGGTCGCGTATACGGAAATTCGGGCTTGGAGCTTGATAGTAGGTTAGGCAGTAGGCTCAAGCAACATTTAACGTATATCTGATTATCTTAGAATTAAGATTAAACTATTACTGTACTCAGTAGCATTTAAAGAAGTATTCATCTTATTAACTTTTTGTGAAGATAAAATTGATTCTTTATAATTGATTGAAAATGAACTTGCTTAAACTCAATAAAAGAATAACTATCGACGTGGTTCTTTCGCAACCGAAGAATCTTCTACCGAACTCTTAAACGAAAGAGAATTCGGCGTGCTCTGTGTTCACGGCTGGACAAGACATTGAGACGGTCCTTCCGATCCAGGAGTACATTATCATACCCTCTTGGAAAATTCATTCATACATTAACACCGAGGGATGTATGATAATCTGGTGTCATGTGTGGGGTCAAAGTAGATTTTTCTTTACCCATTCTCTTTAGCCAAAGACACCAACGTCGGTTAAGACGAGTGCATGAAGACCACCTGCACGAAAAAGCCAAAGACGGAAGGTTCATCTTGGACCACACGATCGAGGACAACTGCTCAGGCCCACTTGAAGTCCCCATCAAGGATCCAAGCAACAGACGAGGACGAAGAAGTACACCTTTCTCAGGGAAGATACAAAACACACGGTAAATGACCCTGTTTGTATTGCGACCGGTTTCAGGGAACTGGATTTGTTTCTCCGTCCCGACAAAACTGGGGTCGAGGAAGAAATGAAAAGCGGGATCAAGGGAGAAATGGATAGAAGGCGCAAAGGAGAAGTGATTACTCGTACGATGGAGGTAATTGATCACCATCACCATATGAACATAGAAGGGGAAGAAACTCTTCGTCCTATGAACGGTCAAACGGAAGATTTGACAATGGAAATAGAAGAAACAATTATTCATATCAAATAGATTACACTGGTATGCATCAATTTTGCTGTTAAGGGTTTTGTAAGTGATTCTTATAGAGTTGTTCCTGCTGATTTCGAATCTGCAATCCGTTTTTCTCAATCAGCTCAGGTTATCCGGCTATGGCCTCATAGGTAAAATAGAATTTTTCGTGATTTTGTCAAAGCGGAATTGGAACAGTAACATCTATCATCACTTGTTTCACTTGTATAATATCTTTTTTTACTTTTCAGGCATATAGATAAAATATTTCATAATGAATAGAGCGTGTAAAAATGATCCCAATAGATTCTGCTACATATGTGGGACGGTTACCATGCCAAATAACCAGTCACAAATCACTAAATTTGTGAAGACAATGTATAGAGCATACTTTGAAATTAAGCTAGGGGACCAGGACAAAAATTTCGCCCCTCATATGTGCTGCAAGACGTGCATTGAAAATGTGAGAAGATGGAGCAAAGGCAGAGCGAAATCTTTGCCTTTTGGAATTCCCATGATTTGGAGAGAAGGAAAGGATCACGTGACAGATTGCTATTTCTGCATGACAAACCTCCAAGGTGGGCTTATAAATTTATTTTTCTTAAATATTTTGAAATCCTCGTATGAAACTTGACATAATATTCACCATAATGTAATATTCACCATATATAGCATAATATTCACCATAATGGTAATCATACATTTACACATACATATTGTTATACAAGTTACATTTACATATACAATGATTGTATATTTTCTTTCTTTTTCATTCATATTGTCCCCGAAGGGACAATATGAATGAAAAAGAAAAAATATACAGACTCCATCGACCTATTTCATATCTTACAGACCGCAGCCTTCCCTCACGAGCCGCCACTGTCTGAATGCTTCTTCTATTTCATATGCAAGTTTTATATCCATGTTTCTGTGTTTCTATTTTCAGGAGTTAACAAGAAGAATAAACACATTGTTGTATACCCTGACATTCCTTCTGCTATGAGACCTGTACCCCATGGTCCTGGAATTCCAATACCCGACCCACCTCAAACCCTGGACTTCGATGATTCTGATGATGAATCAATGACCAATGCCAATGACCAGTCCCAGTCGTATATACCTCAAAATACCCCTTCAAATGAGCCGAGGCCTCTCAACCAGGCCAAACTTAATGATCTTACCAGGGATTTAGGACTTTCCAAATTAGCTGCCGAGATCTTGGGTTCACAACTTCGAGAGGACAACTTGCTGGCTCCGGGAACAACATTCTCCTGGTATAGGAAACGAGAGGAAGAATTCCGCAAGTTTTTTGCAGTGCACGAAAATACCTCTTCCTTAGTGAACTGCTGCAATGTTGAGGGGCTAATCGAATCCTTGGGCCTGCCATACAACGCATCAGAATGGAGGCTATTTATAGACTCGTCTAAACGAAGTTTGAAAGCAGTACTTCTCAACATTGGGAATAGGGTTGCATCAGTCCCTGTAGCACATTCCGTACAACTTACTGAGAGCTACGATAACATGAAAATTTTACTGGATGCTCTCGTATACGACCAACATAACTGGAGGATCTGTGGAGATTTGAAGGTAATACTAATATCATAAGTAAACTATTGCTATTGACTATGTTGTTTTTCCAAAGGTTATTTGAGAGCGTATAAGAACACTTAACTTCCCAACAGAAGTGATACAGTCCAACGCATAGATTTTTTTATCTGATAGAACAAATTCTCTAAATTCTTTAAATATTTTCATTTTTTTTCAGATTGTGGCATTTGTATTGGGAATGCAAAGGGGATACACGAAATACCCATGTTTCCTCTGCAAATGGGATAGCCGAGCGAATGAGAAGCACTATGCACAGCGTGAATGGGCATCCAGAGAGAATTTTGGACCTGGGTCGCATAATGTCGTTTCAGTGCCCCTTGTACCACCAACAAAAAGTTTGCTCCCACCACTTCATATTAAGCTGGGCTTGATGAAAAATTTCATCAAATCAATGAATAAGGAGGGTTCAGCATTCCGATATCTCGAGAGTAATTTTCCTCATATATCTGATGCTAAACTAAATGCTGGGGTTTTTGATGGTCCTCAAATTCGAACTTTGATCAAGGATACTCAGTTCGAAAACGCAATGACTCCAACTGAGAAGAATGCCTGGCAGGCATTCAAATCAGTTGTCACTGATTTTCATGGCAAGCGTAGAAGTCCAGAATACGAGTCCGTTGTCGAAAACTTGATGGAAGCTTTCAAAGCTCATGGGTCGCGCATGTCCATAAAAATGCACTTTTTGTGGTCCCACTTGGACTATTTTCCTGAAAATTGCGGGGATTATAGTGAGGAACAGGGTGAACGATTTCATCAAGATATCAAAATAATGGAAGAGAGGTACCAGGGAAACTGGGATATCAATATGCTGGCGGACTATTGCTGGTGTTTGAAGCGAGACGTGCCCGAAGAAAAACACAGACGGAAAGCCAAAAAAACTTCCTTCCTTCCTCAATAAATTTTTTCCATATTCATTGTATGAATAAAAGTATTTATTCACACAATGTTTTAATTTTTCACGAGTGTTCTTATAATATTACTCGTACCTACAGTTTAAGCTAAAAAAATCAATAAATTTGGGGATAAAATCGGACTTATAATAAATGGCCAATAGAGAAAAAACCTGACCTGATTGAGGAAAACCAATGTCATTTTCGAATTCAGCATGGTCGAATTATATAATATGAGTTGAAAAAACCCTCACAGCAGACAAAAAAATTTCATATGCATACCAGTGTTATTCGCACGAAATAAGAAATCGATTCCCATCCCCGTACGAATATAGGAGAGAAAGAAATTATTCTCCTAATGAACGGTCAAATGTAAGATATGAAGACGAACGTAGAAAGACAAATGATGCCTGGCGAGGAAGAATGTCTCGGGACCGAAGTGAGTCCCCTTATAGAAATGGAACTAGGACTCAAAACATGGACAGAGGAAGATCCCCCTCGATAAATTGGGAGAACGATAGAAGCGATTCCCCAAGATCGAGGCGGACCGAGACCCCTCCTATCCTGGATAAATCATCCCGGAGAGTCTCTTTCGAAGATGACGAAGAAAAAACCCAATTCAAAAAACGAGTAACTGGACAAACAGAAGTGATCAAATAGAAAGGCCAACTAAAGAATACGCGACAAAGAAAAACAGAGGAAGAAGAGAATAAACTGGATGAGTTTAACGAAATAAAAAACTTAAAATTGTATGAGTGCGAGGAACGAAAAAAACAATCGAATGAAAGTGAGAGTAGCCTCGATACGAGTAAAAGAAACAATGAAAATAGTCCGAGAGATTGTATAACCTTGGAACCAGAGTCCACTGTACTCAGATAGAATGATGCGTGTGAAAGCATGTATGCAAATGTCTCAAGCAATGAGCAAATAAATAAATCATATGATATATACTCAGATGACGTCAATTCTAAGCGTGCGACCCAGAGGTGTGAATCACTTGCGGAAGGTATGAAAAAAAATGAAAATAATTTACAAATTGAAAGTAATCGTGTAAACGGAGCTTATGATATAGGCACATGTGACACTGAGATTAGGAATGCGATCAAAAGGGATGATTCACTATTAAACCGTGTGAACGGAAGTGTGAATGTAGCATGGGAATGCATGAAACAAATGAGGAAAATTTGAATGACGAAATCATAAGGGTGGATGAAAAAGAATAAGTCATTGGGACATTTCACGCAAAGAGCGTCTATGCGAAGGAAGAAAAAGTAAATGTTAATATAGTGGAAAGTAACTCCTCCACAACCCGCCTCAACTGATATTTGTCTGAACGAAGAAACATCAGAAAAGAAAATTGATATACCTGAGATTTCACTAACTCATCACGAAGGTACTTGCAAGGTCAACGACAGAGCAAATCTTATAAATACTTTAAGGTAAAACCGAAACAAGAGGAAATTTCTTCGAGGAATCAGATCAAAGGAAACAACAAATGAACCACGAGGATCAGAAGTACAGTAGGTATGAGGAAACAGAATCCACGGGATCACGTTAACAGACCCCTTGAAAACGTTACGTATAGAGGATCCCTCGTCTAGACGGTAAACGACTGCGTTCATTATAAGGATGGAACGAATATATTACAAAGGAAACTTTATTAAAAACTTAAGAACTTAACTTAGTGCTTATATAGGTTCATGCTTATAGAATTACGCAAATACTCGCTTATAAATTATTAGGAAGGATAAGAGATAAAAAAGGAGGATAAAAACACGGGAGCAAATGTTCCCTCATAAACTTTTTAATAGGTATATAGGTATTCATGGGATAGGTAAGACGACTTTCGTTTCTCGACGGTCTTGGCAAAGGAATTTTATATCACCCAAATTTAAATTATCTCACCCAAATTTAAATGTAAAAGAGCATTTTTATATTTCAGCATAAATAAATTCTTTGTTACCATGAGAACAATGAATATTTACATAAAAATCATTTTACGTAAAGAGGATGTGGAGGTGAGAAATGTAGACAAATGACTTAACTCACAAACACGAAATTTATATTTCAGCTAGTTGAAAGGGAATTTCCTTAAACAGTTTGTTTTAGAATTGTGAAGAGATTGATACACGAAGGAATTAAGTACTAAATTTATATAACATGAAGATGCTCATTATTTTCGTGAAAAGTTTATATAAAATTGTTCAAATTTAATTAAATTTATTATTGCATATTAACTTTAATTGGGGAATGGATCGTCATCGCAGTTACCTGCTGCAGGGGATGATTTTCGTTCTCCCCCTGCTGTGCGCTCTACGAGCAGGGGTACAAACCCTTTCAAACAACGGAGTCTTTTTCGAACCATTTGGTCCGCTAGTCCCGCATGGTTCTGTCTACACCTTCAGCGTCTGTCTACACATGTGCCCCTACTTCTAAAATTTACGTTTCTTGGATGAAAAAATGAATAAACACATACTTTGCTGTAAGGAGTGAGAGAGATTGAGAAGGCTTAACAAGACAACAATAAACACCGTAAAAGAATTAGGAATTCTCGTCACCACATTACAAGGAGTACGGGACCAAATTCTCGAAACAAAACGAGAAATAACTGCATTTATTACCACTTTAACCCAAGAAGATCCCCTCGAAGAACAATCCCTGCCTCGAAAAAAAGAGAGGATTGATCGACGCTGTGGGAGGTTTCATGAACTTTGTTTTTGGGACAGCCCAACAAAGCTCGGTTGACGAAGTCATAAGACACATACAAATGATCGAATCCAATGAGAAAAACTTAGCTGAAAGTTTGAACTCATACATCACCGTATTAAATGCAACTATATACGACATAAGCAGTTTGAAGAAATATATTAACCCTTTCATACCTGATTTTCGTTTACTTTTCATGCAACAAAAAACCACTTGTGTTATATCTCCAGAATGACTAAAATCTCATCAAATTTGATGGTCTCATTTGCGCCCATACGGCATGAAAGGGTTAACCTCCTCACGAAAAATATACACTCATTTCAAGAAACAGTGGGTGTGTATCTTGCCAGCCTAGAAGAGGAAATCAAAGAGGAAAAGTACATCACCTTCCTCTCCATATTGGGTCACAGCCTATCCACATACACAGAAGGACCCCACTTACGATTAAACAGACTGAAAACAGCTCTAGTTAACGTCAACAGAGGTCGATTAGACTCCTTCCTATTTGATCCAGTATTTTGCCTTCAAGTTTTAAAAGGCAATGAGCTCAAAGTCGGAAGACTGCTCCCATACATCCTAAACGAAGCCACCATTCCCTTATATTTCCAACTGAGCAGTACCAGCTTGCGGAAAAGTCCCCCCATGATGAGCTTCGTATAATAATTTTCATTCCCCTAAAGACAATAGAGTCACCAATGACCGTCTTCCAAGTTGATCACCTTCCAATTTAGATTAACAAAGAAGATTTATATGCAGAAATAATCCCGAGGACCAGACACTTAGGGGTTAGCCAAAACAGGTTAAATTATATCCTACTGGACAACCTGGACGGCTGTTCACGAATTGAAGGGACACATCATTGTCCGGTCCCAACCTTTATTTTAAATAAGGGATCTGAAAATTGTTTGGTTTGACTCTTCCAAACAAACCCTAAGACAAACCTTACGACTTACCATCGAGTGTTGAAACGAAATTTCTCCCCACTGTTCCTTCGACATCGTCACACTTTTTATTATAGTGTGACCTAACCCATATCTCTAGTGTGACCTAACCCATAACTCCCTATATCGGAGGGATGTGACATCTTGACGAATCATAAAATGATTCCGTCCATATCTATCTTTTCTGACCATCGGAACATTACATTAAAAACGGATCTACCTCCACCGACAGGCGACATTGAAATGACGTACGTCATAAATTCGTCTCACACCCCGAGGCCCTAAAGCATTTCAACTCCTCTCTTTCTCACTGAGTAAACCTGAGATGACCCGTTTTCTTACGAAGATCACCTTAGAGAAATACGACGACGGCAAGTCCTCATAATTTCCTACTCTACGTTAACCCTTTGCCTCATCCTCTGAGCAGCCATGATCGGGATCACAGTAAGTCGTAAGTACTGTCGCCCTCGCCGTTATTCATCACCGGCCGTCAGGACTACGACAACTGCAGAAATCGATGCCTCAACATCGAACCCTCTGGAAGAAATTCCAATGACCCGATCGCCGACACCACCTAGAAGTCCCCCATATAGACTCCATTTTTCTTCATCAAGCCCGGAACCATCAAGAAGGCAACCTCACTCCGTTAGGTCTTACCGCCGACCGGAAGCGGCGCAGAATCCTGGTTATGAAGAGATGAATTATGAAAGACAACCGGAATACCATTAAAAGAAACCCTCCAGTAACCAAGCTGAGCTATAAACTCTTTTTATCCATCCTAATGCTTATTTGAAAGGAATTATATTATTGCCTATACCACTTGCTTGAAATTAGAAATTAAATATGTATCAAGTACACGCTCTAGTTTGTGATTAGTGATTAGTGATTATATTAATAATATTCGCTTAAAAAGTTAGTGCATAAGTGCTTTTAGTGTTAAGATAAGAGAGTGTAACGTAAGAATTATAACTTGTATGATTCACTAATCAGTCTTTCCAGGAAAAGAACATTGAGAATTCAGAACGATGAACCTTGATGAACTTCCGATTGAAATTCTCTATTATTTATTCACCTTCCTGAGAGAGCACAAATATATTTTGAGATTTGTCTCAACGAAATGGAGAGACTTAATCTCTACTGAGTTATCCCGTAAGGATCTCGTTTTTAAAGAAATTACAACCCCAAATTTGTTATTCATATTAAACAATTATAAGCCTTTGAGGTTAGATATAAATATTTGGAAATTTCCGCATTTCAAGGTCGTCGCCTCCTTAAGACGCAAGAATTGAGATCGTTTCAAAGATTTGGACGTATAAAAACTGCATTTAGACAGAATACAATTTGCTTGTACTTCTGAAAAATGATACAACCGCTTCTTAAGAGCGTTTCCTAGATTACTTACTCTAAAATTATGCAGCCTATTCAAATTAAGGAATTTACCCTCATTAACTTTAGACAACATACTTTTCACCGGATTCAATACGACTAAAAAACTAGTCACACTTGTCAATGAACATAATTGGCTAAATCAGATACATTTAGCCAATTTGCCCGTTCGTCCAGGTATATTAACTTTCTTGCAGTGTATCTTTGTCGAAAAAGATGCCACGACCCAGATAGTAGATGAGGAAATGTATTTCACAGGACACTGTCAATTAAAGGAATTTAATAAAGTAACTGATATTTATTTCAACAATGTGCATTTAAGGTATAGTCCATTCGATTCATTACGGGATTCGGATGACCGAGATTCGGATTAGTGGATTAGTTACTATCTGTAAATTTTCTTTTATTATTCCCACTATGTGTTTCATATTCATTCCTGCTATACTTTCCTTCCAAAAAGGATAAATCTTATACATCACAGTACGAACTTACAAGAGTTATCTTAAGAAATTAAACTTTTTATAAACACATTCAGGATGTGACGTATATTTCTTTTGTCAATAACACAACAATAAACAAGTCAAATGGGTAAAGTGTAAACATGCTAATTTTATAACTGGATTATGTTCATAACATTTAATGTTCACAAAACTCTCCGTTTTCATTTTTAGCTATTTAATACCTTAAAATATAACCCATCTTATTACTGTAAGAAAATATCTTAAATTACTTACCAAAACTTAAAGAATTGTATACAAAGGCATAGTACAGGGTGATCGAAAAGTCTCTCCGCAGTAGTAATAAGATATTTACTTTATTGAAATTTTACATAAGGAGATATAAGAAAAAGTGATATAAGAAAAGTGATCGCCAATATTTTGTTAAAGATTTTACGATATCGTACAATTTTCATTAAAATATCTAACTTCGGGTCTTTTCCGTTTGACTGCAGCCACTGAAACATAATTAAACTTTGATTTTATTAATCAGAAAAGTCTGCAATGCTTTTTAGCAATACTTTGAAGAGATCTTCGTCCTGGTGTCGTCGACGCCAAAGGAACTCGCAGAGGTAGCCGTCGATCATGCCGCGATTGGTGCCACAGTGCCTCTTGTTGCGTCGTTTAAGCACATTCCAAGTACTTTCAATCTGCTGTGTGTGAGCACCGGTAGCACGGTCGACAAAGTTTTCACTGTGGTTTACTGTGAAATGTTTGAAATTATAGCCAGGGATTGACTCAATATTAGCATATGCTTTCCACATGTCGCTCATGATCGTAGTCCCTGGAAGAATGTTGGCTTTAATGCAACCTTCCAGAGTTTCTCTATTCCTCCGGTCTACGGCATAGAGGAAAACTTCACATGTCTCCCTGCAAATTCCTCCGAACATCCATTGTTCTGGCAGCATTCTTCCTATGTTGTACTTTCGTTTTGCGTACACAGTTTCATCAATTTCTACTGTGCAGTTTGGGCCACCAATCTTGATTGGATTCTTCAGAATTTCATTTGCACAGACCTGAGAAAAGAAAGTAATAATATTAGGTTAAGTTAGGTTAGGTTAGGTTAGGTTAGGTTAGGTTATAGCAGATTCCGTACACTGTAGATTTTGCCAAAACCATTTCAAATTAAATTCTACAGCCATTTTGAGTGAATCCTGCAAAAAATACAAAAAGTTTAATTATGTTTCAATGGCGGCAGTCAAACGGAAAAAATCCCTAACTTCTTGTATGATTGCATTTTTATCTTATAGAGTCATAGTTGCGGAGTGACTTTTCGATCACCCTATGTAAATCCTTCGACGTCGCCTTAGTCTGCTGAATATTTTCGTCATCCCTTTAAATAAATCAAACCATTTTGCGAAAATAATTAATTACGAAACGAAACTGTTTTTTTCATAAAGTAGACAATTCTCCTTAGGAATTACTCAAACAATTACTAGATTAATTTAAAAAAATACTGAAGCCTCTAGATATCATGACCATATGCAAATTTACAACTAACAAATCAGTTAAACGTACCTGTGATATAATACGCAGCTAATGCGTTGCCCAGATTACTCTGCCTTGGAGGAGTAGATTTTTGAAAAGGATCTATGTTTTACATAGAACCTGAAAAAATTACGTTATGAACAAACTTTATGTAAATATAATCTCTGAACTGTGATTTTCCTTTCTTACTATTCTTTTCTTTAAGTATAATCGATATACCGTATAGTGTTTACGATGATATTTCCTGTTTCATTTTCTACGAGTTACAGGATATACGTACACTGTAAGTGAGGATTCGTACATGCAGAAAACTTTAGTTATCCCTTTAAATATAAACCTAATCTATATATATCAAGAAGTAACTACGGAAAAAACCCGATTTCCCCCATCTAATGAATCTCCCTTCAGGTACTACTTAATAAATTCTGTAAAGATTTTAAAAATTTTCCACTGAAATTAAATCCTTAATTTTCTACTGACGATTCTATCGTTTTTTCTTGTGAAGGGATATCGAATTCAGATTGTCCAAAATTTTGAATAGGGTTTTGTACCCTGAAAATTCACTATATAAAAACTTTCCTTTATTCAAAGAAGAGGATCTGAACTATACATAAAATCACGCACCGATTTCCTAAACTGGATTCTTTAGTTACCCCTAGAATATAAAGAAATTTTTCCTCAATTATCACTTAATTACATATAAACTAGATAGTTAAGATAAAACTGATTCCCTCCAATAGAGAACATGGAAGGTCCACAAAAATATTTCAACTTTCAGAGACTAATTTAATCCCATATTTTACCCTGAAAAGCACAGCTAAAATTTGTAATTGTATAGCTGAGTCAGGCGTACAATCTCTTTCTGTTGGCTTTTGTGAGATCAAATAATTTTTGAACGGGTCTATGGTGCTAACAGCTAAGTCTCGGATCCTAACAAATCCCAAGAAACCAAACTCCTTATTACTATAAATAAATAAATCAATTTTGGGAAACCATCAGTTGCGCTCAAGAAAACGCGCTGTATCTCGCATGAAATTTCACTTACCACAAATAATATGTAACTTATTTACCTTATACTTGGTGTACATCATGTTATGATAAGCTATAATTGGAATTAATATTGAATTGGTTATTTTTTATAAGTATATTTACGATTTACCTGCTATAATAATTGTATAAATAAATTATTTAACAAATTGCTGTAGCCTACTCTTATAAGTGATGATTGAAAAGATTCGCATTATGACTAATAGCGTATCGACACTAAAAGACTTCATATAAACAACATCCATTGTAAACTGAGATCATTTTAATTTAGTTTTCCTCTAAATTTTAAATGAAATCGTTTTTAATTATAAATCGGCTCCTCAAATGTAGAACATTTTTCATCTAAAATACTAATTACCTTAATTCCCCAACAAATACCTGACGTGCTCTTAAAAATTATAAGAGAAATAACAACTGAAATAAAATATGTCCCATTTTCCCGCAGTGTTCACATTCAAAAGGTCTTTACTTTAAAATTTTGGAGTTTACTCCAATAATAACCTTTCAAACTTTTAACATGATCTCAGTGGCAGTAGTGCCGATATCTTTAATTAATCGTTACCAAACCCGATCTTCCGATACGGACCAGTTACATTTTTTTTATTAATTTTTGTTTTTTTAAAACAAGGACGAATCCGTTATACATGGCGATCCACCTAGGAACAATCAACACTCGCCACCTTTCACGTTTTTCTAACCGCGAGAACCTTACCCTTTCATGTACTGCTCAAAAGTTTCACGCGATCTTTCACGTGCTTATGACCGCGAGAACCTTGTCCTTTCATATACTTCCCACCGACCGTGAGAACCTGGCTTGCTCAAGTGTCTCACGCGACCTATCACGTGCGTTTGACGCATGAGAACAATGAGACTCTCTTATTATAAGGAGGAATCTGAAGCTTGGAAAAAGAGATTCAGAACGGACGAGGTTGAAGTCTTAGAACGGATCTCCGGACTGAAGAGGGAAATTTAATTCGTTAGGAAATTGGTTTTATGGTCGTGTATACGGAAATTCGGGCTTGGAGCTTGACTATAGGTTAGGGTGGAGTGAAAAAATCAAATTAGATTGACTGTAATCTGTCCTGACTCATTAGGGTGTGTCAATTTCGGAGGTGAAAATTAATTTTTGCCAATTCCTTCACTGAGGGGTTTTAAAAATGTTTTTGGATGTGAAGAATTCAAATCTGCTATTATTTTTGTGATTGCTCAACACTTAGCTTGGTAAATCTACGTTTGATTAAAAAGCACATAAATTGCTCTCGGAAAACAACATTTATTAATTTTAGCTTCTCAAAATGTCAGGTAATGCTATAAAAATTTTAGTTTCTCTGCATAAAACATATCCTAGTAATCATAAAACATATCCTTGTAATCATAAAACAACATTAGAAAGTAATGACATCAGTAAAAAAAAATATTTAAACAACAAGTTTCATCAAGTCTTGCTTTGATTCGTTCTTGGACATCAGCCGCCGACTTGCTTCTTGGCCTCTGATATAGCCCTCACGTTTCTCATGTGTATACACCTGCCTGCTGCCTCTGTGACTTGTTTCACACACACTCTCTATTGACTGAGCATGACAGGGCCACTGTGGAACTTGCATAGGCTTGTCAAAGAACTTCTTTACTTCCGCTGTAGTCAGTTTACATGTCAAAGGAGGTTCAAATACCCCGTCAGACCAGTCTGTCAGCTCCAACACGGAAGAAGCACTGGGGTTGATGGAAGGTGTCTTCCTGGGACGTACAGAAAGATCTCCAAGTGTGTCATCATCTCCACCCCTCATGTCAACAATCTTTTGGACACCAGCTCTCCTCTCCTCACTGTCATCTGAGCACAAGAGTGTCTGGATTATCATTTCGCTGAATGCATACCATGCTGAGCGCTTGATGGTTGGCAAAACAGCATCCACTACAGCCTTCTTTTGCAGCCTAACTAGCCGCAGCTGAAACAAGATGTGGCGTGGGCCTTCCACCCAAGAGTGTTTTACTTTGATGTTGAACCAACAGGGGTAGTACACACCAACAATGTATTCCACTATCAGTCTTAAGTTGTTGAGGGTTTTGCCTTTAAGGCCATGTTTTGAAACCCATATGCGACAAAGCCTGTTTGCTGTTGTCAACCACCTTGAATGGCTCACTGGACCAATTTCAAGAAGGGCCAGATCTGTGGGAAGTTCTCCTGTCCTTATGGCCTGTGTGATCCTATACCCGTACGCTTGATCAGTAGAGAGATCCTTTACGACATTGTCACTCAGTGAAGTAAGAGGCTCTCCAATTGAGAGTTTGGTGAATGAAGGATCAATTTCAAGTTCGGTTGCAGTGTCTAGCATCTTGCCAATGTTACCTGTCCACTTGTTGTTAGACAAGGTCTTACCATCCACTGCTGTGATCAAGTGTCGCAGGGGTAACTCGTTAGTGTGGAGGGCACAAACCAACCAGATCAGCTTACGGCAAAGCTTGACCTCTACCCAATGCATGGAACCACCCTCCCAGCCAGTGTTAACATTTGTAGAATCACCTCCAATGGCCTGCAGGCTTTTATCAATGCCCTTCTTCTTCATGAAATCTACAAGATTATCAGCAATAACTTCAGCAGGTTTTTTTCTCGTTGAGCCTTTCTCAGGAGTGAAGTGGTAGAGATATCTTCCACCTGGCTCACTGGACACAGAATAATGCTCTTCTTTGATGATGCTGGGGAACTGACGATCTGAATTGTCTGCTTTCAGCATAACTTTAGTTGTATCTTGACGGCCGTCAAAGAAGATGCAGTCAATTTCACCCTTCTTACAAAGATCATCAAATTCCTGATCCAGGGATCTCATAACTTTTTCTTGGGCCCTCTTGACTTTATTGTGATCAACTACAAGTCTCTTGTCTTCTTCAGTGATCAAGCCAACATCCATAAAGGCAGCAGTGGTGATGGCAGCTGTGGCACGCAGGCCAACACCATATCTGATGCTATGCATAGCAACATTAGGTATTTCTAATGTGTTGTACTCTGGCTTTTTATTGGAAGTTGAAGACGTGCTTGGTATTTCTAATGTCACTTCATAACTTCCATCCTTTCCATCTTGAGCATCAGCTATTTGTTCTTCATTTTCATCATCAGAGAAAATTATTTCATTTGATGGCATTGAAACATCATGCTTACTTGTCTGCTTATATTCAGCAAGCCTTTTTCTTTCGTCTTCTTGCCGCTTCTGCTTTTTGACTTGTCTGTTGTGCTCAGGTTGATCTGGCAAGCCAATCTGATGTGGTCCAATAGAACCAGACTTGTCTCTCTGACCTTTAATGAAAGCAAGTTCCTTCACAGGGATCTTCATCTCCCTAGGGCATGTACAGTTAATGTGAGTTTCGTTTTTGCAACCAGCATCTGCAAGGCAGCCAAATTCAGAGCAGAGAACAATTTTACACTTGCAACTGAGGATGTCAAAAAGCTTGTCAAGTTTTGCAATGAAAGCCTCTTTGACATGTAGCTTTCCTTTCCCAAGAGATATGTTTTTGGCCTGCTCCCAGCTCTCTTGGATCTTGTTTAAGATTGTGGCTCGTGAATTTACAACGGGGTCTACAAAAGAACTGTTTGCTCGTTCCCACTTTTCAAGCACTTTAGGGTAAATGTCCTTTGCAAGACTGGCTGCTGGGTAGTTTCTCACATCCTCACCACTTTGTTCTCTTAGCAGTAGCCCATATTTCAGAACGTCTCGCAGAGTTGGGAGTTCAGAGGGCAACAACTCTCTACCAGTTCCAATTAGGTTGCTCATATGTGTGAATGTCCCCAGTCTTGTCCTCCTCTTAGAAGCCATTGTAGGTCAATTCCCACTGGTTAGGATGGTAGCACTGACGGACAAGTAATCTTCAGCACACTGATAAATATGTTTCAACCTGTGAAATAAGCAAAAACAGCAGTGCATTATATATACAGCATATATAATTATTAATATAATAATTATTATATAATTCCACAAAAAAGTCAAAAAAGTCACTATTTTTATGTAGCTTCTTACCAAGCAAAACTAAATTATATTAAATTAACAAAAATATCTTTAGAATTCCTAAGTCATGCTGCAACTTTTTAACCCCTCATATTTGGAATTTGAAAGTTGAAAAATTCGACACACCCTACTGACTCATTATCTTAAGGCGCCCTAATGACCCTGAAATTTATGTTCATATTGGATGAAGAGGGTGCCCTAATCTGCTGCAGTGTTATTGTAATTGTCAGCTGCGAGGATGTACCTTTGCATTTTTACTCTCTTGTCAAAAATCATTTATGTACTGTATGTAATGTTTTTATGTAATCGTCATTACTACATTACATTAATTTTTAATTCTGAAATTTTGTTATTTTGTTCTTTTGCAGGAATACTTTTTTCTGGTGAAAGTTTAATATTGATATAGGCCTAATGTCTCAATCATTACAAGTGCAAACAAGAAAGACTGTAAACTGTCCTGTATTTGGTGCACCAAAGGAACTTGATTTTCGTTTACTTCCAACTTATGAAGATGTGATGAAGTTTTACTTGTGGATTAAAAACGATCTGAAAGAAAATTCAGATAAGGAACCCACTATAGGTGAAATAGCAGAGGAAGTTGCAACAAAAATCGAAAATCTGTGGTTTAAAGCATCTATTCCTGTTGTATCACATACTCGTGTTATGCAAATGATCCGATCCTATCATGAAAAATCCCGAAATATTAGAAAGCCGGAAAAAGGTAGACAGCAAAGTGACAGTTATAAAGCTAGAGTAAAACTGTTTCAAAAGGAAGCACATACAAGGCTGTTTGACATTTCAGCATGCAAATATAGTGAATTTTCTTAGTGTAGTTGTGAAAAGTCTTGCAAAATATCATTCAAGGAACAAATGTTTCTTGTAGATCAGAGGACAGAAAGGAAAATGGCTTTGGGATCACTTGACATCACCACATCTAAGCAGCTTCAACGAAAAGAAGACAGGAAGAGAAAAGAAATTGCAAGAGTTGCAAAACATCTGACATCAAGAAGCAAAGATAATGCAGAAATGAAAATTGGCAGATGTGCATCTGCTACTGAAACGGAAGGTATGGAAGATACAGATGAGGATACGGAGTATATACCATCTTCGTTTCAGCAAAACAGATCGACAATATCTAAATCGAAAACTACAAATCAAATGAGATCGCATTTATCAGCAGTAGCAATGGCTTGTGATAGAATAGGTGTGTCGGATAGGTCGGCTGCAGCAATCGCAAGTGCAGTTTTGCATGATGTGGGTATTGTGACTGAAAAAGATTTAAGCAAAGTTATAGACAGAAGTAAAATAAGAGGAGAGAGGAAAAGAATACGTTGCGACATTCAAGAGAAAGTAAAGGTAGATGTACTGCTTCGAAGTGTTTACTTTGATAGGCGTAAAGATAAAACTCTAGTCCAAGAAAAGAAAGGAAAAAATACTATCGCAAAACTATTGTAGAGGAACATGTAACACTACTGCAAGAACCACAATCAAAATATATTCGTCATGTGTCACCAGTATCTGGTTCCACTGAAAGTATTTCATCCTCTATCTTAGGCTTTTTTGGCAGATAATGAAATGGATACTACGAATGTAGCAGGTATTGGTTGTGATGGAACGGCAGTCAATACTGGTACACAAGGTGGAGTTATTAGAAGACTAGAGCAAAATCTTGGCAAACCTTTACATTGGTTTGTGTGTCAACTACATGCAAATGAGCTTCCTTTCGACATCTACTTCAACATCTGGATGGAAAGACCACAGGTCCTTATGATTTTTCCGGTCCAATTGGCATGCAACTTCAAAAGTGTGACAAACTTCCAATAGTTGAATGTAAGAGAATTGAGGCTGAAACACCGCCAGTTGACACCATTATCTTAGTACAGACCAGAAATATTTGTTGGAAATTCACCAAGCTATAGCTAACGGTGCTTGTCCATCAAGTTTGGCTCTAAAAATCCTGGTAAAATGGCCCACTGAAGGTGGTTAACAACTGCAAACCAAACACTACGATTATATGTAGGAACTAATGATCCGACAAAAAATCTTCAAACAGTAACAGAATATGTCATGAAGGTATATGCACCAATATGGTTCTCCATTAAATCTAATCCCTCATGTACGGAACGTGTAAAGCACATATGGCAGACAATTCACCTGTCACGCTACTTTAATGCAGAAATAAGATGTATCATCTTATCACCCTGAAAATATACTTTTCATCACCCTGAAAATATACTTTTGAGTATGATCACCGATGAAAGAAAGCATATAAGGGAACTTGGATTGGTGTGAATTTTGAAGGCAAGGAAGAGAAATCAGAAAGGAATTAGAGTATTCACAGTTCCAGCCCTTAATTTTGAAGCTGAATACTATACAAACATCATCAATTAGCAAGAATCCAAAGTAACAGAACCACCTTTGACATATGAAATACCCGACGAGACAATAGCATCAATGATAGAGACTGAAGATCTGTCTGAACTGAAGTTACCTAAATTTCCATGCCACAATCAGTCCGTGGAGAGATTTGTAAAACTTGTGACTGAAGCATCAACAACCGTCTGTGGTTCATTGTCCAGAAATGGCTTCATTCAATCAACTATGGAATCACGACAAAAGATGGTCCATTTCAACACGAAGGTCGAATAAAAACCTTGAATTAACATTTAATTACGCAATTCATGCCCGTGTTTGGTAGGGAGGTTGGGTAGGGCACGGGTGGAACTTGACATACAGCCACCTGCACGTGGTGATTTCTGGGTTATTCTGACAAACAAGTCAGAGTAACTGAAGAGCTGTATCCATAAAAAAATAAATTAAACAAATTATAATCTGCTTTATATTGAATTTTGATACCCAGTGGGACACGGCAATTTTCTGTCCAGCTGTAAATATTTAGGACACCTGGGGCACCTCTAAATACTTTGCCATCATTATGAAAATTCGTACGCATATTAAGACAATCAATAAGCAACTTCTCCGTACAATTAAATATCAATGTAATAAAAACGTCTTTTTCAGTCAGGTTTTCATTTTACAGTGAATTTTCTGCTTTAGAGTAAACTTTAAGGCCTCTGGGGCACCTCAAAATATTTCGCTACCCTCGCCAAAATTGGTATGCTTATTAAAACTTTCGATAGACAGCTTCTCCATTCTCTAAAAAGTTGATATAGTAAAAAAGGTTTTTTAACCCCCGTTTTCACTCCACCCTACTATAGGTTAGGCAGTAGGCTCAAGCAACATTTAACGTATATTTGATTATCTTAGAATTAAGATTAAACTTTTACTGTGCTCAGTAACATTTAAAGAAGTATTCATCTTATTAACTTTTGTGAAGATAAAATTGATTCTTTATAATTGATTGAAAATTAACTTGCTTAAATTCAATAAAAGAATAACTATCGACGTGTTTCTTTGGCAACCGAAGAATCTTCTACCGAACTCTTAAACGAAAGAGAATTCGGCATCCTCTGTGTTCACGGCTGGACAAGACATTGAGACGGTCCTTCCGATCCAGGAGTACATTATCATACCCTCTTGTAAAATTCATTCATAATTAACACCGAGGGGTGTATGATATATATATATATATATATATATATATATATATATATAATTATTATTTATTTATTTCTAATTGCTAATTATGCCGTGTATTATTGTTAAAATTTTATTTTCCGTTTTGTATGCTGTGTGTTTCAGTTTTCCTTTGAGAATATTGATTATTTTGAGTACACGTTTATTGCGAGAACATTACACATGCAAAAGTTACATGAAAATTATGGGTGCCGGACAAAATCCCGAAAGCCGAAATCCCGAAAGCCGAAATCCCGAAAGCTGAAATCCCGAAAGCCGAAATCCCGAAAACCAAAATTAAGAAAACCAAAATTAAGAAAACCAAAATTAAGAAAAAACAATATTAAGAAAAACAAAATTAAGAAAAAACAAAATTAAGAGCAGCTTCTTTACTTTTTTTAAATTTTAGACCCTAGCCTTTGTAAAGGTTTTAGAGATGTTCGAAATATACTAAAAATCTAGGCTAGCCAAACCTAACCTACGATACGCCACATATTTAGGCCTAGAAAATTTAAGAGTCAGCAAATCACTGAATTTATATAAATATAGTCTAAAATGTGGAAATCTGTAAGATATCTCCAACCTAACCTACCCTAACCCAAACAGGTCTGGAAAAGTTTAATAAATCCTACTTGTTTCTACGTTTACCCCCCCCATTTCCAACCAAAGTCTTTAACACGTTGCGTGATCCCTTATTTTTTAAAAAAGTTGTAGTTTCGGGATTTTTGATTTTCTTAATTTTTGTTGTTCTTAATTTTTGTTTTTTCTTAATTTTGTTTTTTCTTAATTTTTGTTTTTTCTTAATTTTGTTTTTTCTTAATTTTGTTTTTACTTAATTTTGTTTTTTCTTAATTTTTTTTTTTCTTAATTTTGTTTTTTCTTAATTTTGTTTTTTCTTAATTTTGGTTTCTCTTAATTTTCGTTTCTCTTAATTTTGGTTTTTCGGGATTTCGGCTTTCGGGATTTCGGCTTTTCGGGATTTCGGCTTTCGGGATTTCGGCTTTCTGGATTTCGGCTTTCGGGATTATGACCCAGACCCAGTTTAAGGTAGTAAAAGTAAGGCTTTGTGGTGATCGATCCCACAGCTCAACACAAGTGTTGTGGGATATAGGGAGGCAGCATCTTGGGTTAGGGGATACTCTCTGTCCTTACACACCCCATTTAAAGAGATTCCTCTGCCGAGCGGTGCCCCCGATAGTACTGTGGGGTATTGAAAAACTCAGGATCTTCACTTGCCCCATAAACACCTTGAAATGGGAGACCCAAAATGGGTGCACACACATTCTACATAACTGTACAGTCTTTACAGCCACACCTAAACTTTTCCTCGTAAGTATATACCTTAAACTATACCCAATCTATCAACATATTTGTCTAATCGATTTTTAAACATGTTTATAGAAGTGCTACTAATTACTTCTACCGGCAAACTATTCCAGCTATTTAGTATTCTATTCGTAAAAAAGTTTTTGGCAACTGCTGTATCGAACCTTCTACTTGTCAACTTACACCCGTTATTTCTAGTCCTATTATATTGAGATATTTCGAAAAAGCTATCTCTATCTACGTTATCGAACCCATTCATAATTTTGAAAACCTGGATTAGATCACCCCTTTAGCCTCCTAGTCTCGAGTGTTGTCAATTTTAACTCTTTAAGCCTATCCTCGTACGACTTTGACCTAAGCGACGGAATCATCTTAGTTGCTCGTCTTTGAACTCTTTCGATTTTGTCTATATCTTTGCGCATATACGGATTCCAAAATTGGATCGCGTACTCCAAATGGGGTCTAACTAATGATTTATAAAGAGGAACTATAATATCGCGCGATCTGTACTCAAAATTTCGAGCTATAAAACCTAACACTTTGTTCGCCTTATTGACCGCTGCTGTACTTTGTTTCGCTACTTTTAAATCACCAGTGACTATAACTCCTAAATCTTTTTCCTGCTCTACGCTTGTTAAATCTTTCCCTGACATACTATACGCAAAATTACCGTTACGCGAACCTATATGTAAAATTTTGCACTTATCAACGTTAAATCTCATTTGCCATGTGATTGACCAATCAACGATTTTATTCAGATCTTCCTGGATTTTACCTCTATCTTCGTCATTAATCGCCCTACCACCCAGCTTCGTGTCATCCGCAAACTTTGAAACTGTGCTGACTAGGCCGACATCTAAATCGTTAATATATATAAGAAAAAGCAAGGGGCACAATACAGAACCCTGACGAACGCCACTCGCTATATTAGCCCAACATGACTCCGCTCCATCAACGACCACCCTCTGCTTCCTACCTCGCAACCACTCTTCTAGCCAATTTATTACTACACCCCTGATTCCATGAGCCTTAGTTTTTTCAATAAGTCTTTTGTGCGGCACGGTGTCAAACGCTTTTTGAAAATCTAAATACACTACATCAACCGCCCTATGTCTATCGTAAACGTCAACCACGCTTTGGAAAAATTCTAAAAGATTAGTTAAGCAAGATTTGTTTCGCCTAAAACCGTGCTGCGTATTTCTAACTAGTTTATGCACTTCTAAGTGTTCGACTATACGATCCCTAATTATTGATTCCAGTAGCTTACCTAAAACAGACGTTAAACTGATTGGCCTATAATTTCCCGCCGCACCTTTATCGCCTTTCTTAAAGATAGGTGTTACGTTTGCTAATTTGAAATTATCTGGTACGCACCCCTCAGAAATAGACGCATTAAAAATCATTGTTAGCGACACAACAATGCTATCTTTTAATTCTTTTAGTTGTATGGGATATATGGAATCCGGCCGCGGTGATTTACGTGTTTTCATTTTATCAATATAGCGCATTACCTCCGCTTCACTAACCACGATATTATAAAAAATATTACCATTATCAAGAGGTATTATGTCTATGACCATAGGGATATTCGTTAGATCTTCTATAGTAAAAACTGACGTAAAAAATTCGTTTAGCAAGGTAGCCATTTCCTTGTTTTCAGAAACTAGATCTCCGTTTACATTTTTCAAAGGCCCCAAGACACTTTTTACTGGATTTCTATTATTGACGTATTGAAAGAATCGCTTGGGGTTTTCTTTACCGTCACGAGCTATGGAGATTTCAAATTCGCGCTTGGACTTTTTTATTACACTTTTCGCTTCACGCCTTAGAGATATGTAGTTGTTTCGTAACAACAGATTATCTTTATCGCACTTATATAGCTTATAAGCCCTATCTCTACTCTTTATAATATCTCCTACTCTAGAAGTAAACCACAAGGGCTTGTTGTTTACTTTCGCACGCTTAATTTTGTACGGTACACATTCCTCATTTTTGTCCTAAATATCGTTTCGAACGATTCCCACATTAGTTTTGGGTTGGAGTTCCCCATTACGTTTTCCCAATTGACGTGTGAAAATTTATTTCGAAATTTACTAAAGTCTGCGTGCTGGAAGTTAGGAATTTTAGTCGAGTTAGTTGGTTTCGAGTGACTTACTGAGAGGACAAACTCTACCATATTGTGATCGCTATTGCTTAAAGGTTCTATTACTTGAAGATCAGTAATTAGCCTATCATCCGTAGTTATTACTAAATCTAAAATACTGTCCAACCTCGTAGGTTCCCCAACCTTTTGAATAAGAAAGCTATCTTCGAGAAAATTAAATAAACGATTACCTTCCGCGTCTCCCTGCATTGTATCGTAATTCACGTTGGCGCAATTAAAGTCACCCATAACTAAAGCCTGCTCACTACCGATTATTCTCTTTAGTTCACGATATAACGCTTCGTCCGTATCAGCTGTTTGATTAGGGGGCCTATATATAACCGCAGCAAGAAGTTTGAAATCGTTCAATTTAAGTTCTGCTATAGTCGAATCTATCGGTTCTTGAATTGAGTGCTTTACTTCTATAACGTTCGCAATATTATCTTTGATATACAACATAACACCGCCTCCTCGCCTACCTATTCTGTTTTTAACAAAAAGTCTATAACCTTTAATTTGATACTCCCCTACAAAGTCACGTGTTTCAGTGCTAAGCCACGATTCATTTATCGCAATTAAATCATAGTCTTTACAAGCAATTAAAGAAAAAATTCGTTTATTTTATTTCGTAGGCTACGAGCATTTAAGGATAGAACCTTCAAATTGTTTGTAATTGCGAAACCTTCGCGAGCGCATGGGAAATTTGTGGAATTTACGCTGGGACCGTTCGGGTTGCGGCAGCCTGAAAAGAAGAGACAGTATTATGAAATAGTCTTCCTAAACGCGCAGCTCCAACGTCATTAAAATGAAGTCCATCTTCGAGGAACAAGTCCCTCCTGCCGTAGAAACTGTTCCAAAAATTTGCAAAATGCACTCCTTCCTGTTGGCAAAGAGACTGGAAAATAGGAAAGGCACAATGTGTAGTGTTCCCAAATTAAAAGCACGACAAGGGACCTTCTCAACCCTGAAGGAAAATAGCTTGGTTGTCAGGGGGCCAAGGCTTTTCAACCAGCTTCCTAAGGACCACAGAAACGTAACGGGAGTCAAAGTTGAAGTCTTCAAGAAAAGACTGGATGCCTGGCTCAGGACAGTACCAGATGAGCCGGGCGTGCCTGGCTATGTACGGTGGAGAGCGCAAGAAAGTAACTCGCTCCTCCACCAGGCCAGACCTAGAGGCGGGGCCACCAGCTTGACCTCCGTGTGAAGAGAGACCAACACACGAAACAACATAAGGTAAGGTAAGGTATTGTTAATATAGGTCGCCTTGCTGTAGAAATCGCTTCGTTGGACAATTCGAGGAAGTATACCTGTTAAAACAATCTTATTAGTTTTCTCCTTTAGTCGCTCTAATAAATCCCTATACCTAGCCAGCAGTTCTTCCGATCTAGAATTTAAAACGTTATTAGTACCGACATGAATAACATACGTTGTGTCCTCGGTGGTACCGTCTGTAAAATGGTCAACGCTATTAGTTATATCCTCCACCCTTGCACCAGGGTAGCAGTAACGGCGCCTACGACGAGGGTTTCTCCCACAGAATTCCTCGAGCTGCCCTCGAACAATGGAATCGCCAACGAGTCGTATTTCCGGTTCATCAGCATCTTCGAAACCTAAAACAGAAAACTTATTGCTTGTTATTACTGGTAGACAGGTCTTTATATATATATACACGTTTAACTGCAATGACCACGCAGTATATTAATGTATAGAAACGACGTAAGTATAGAGGAGCGTTCTGCACACGAGGAAGAGAAATAACGAACAAATGAAAAATGAGGTACCCGCCCGGGAATCGAACCCAGGATCTTCCAATTGCCGGTCAGATATGCTATCCACTACACCACAGGCCTCGATCAGTCAGAAGTCGTAATTCTCCTACATAGGGCAGAAACCAATGCCCTAAGAGGGCACCCTCGCAAATCGTGAATATGTACATTTAACCGCAATGAACGCTCCTCAATACTTACGGCGTTTCTATACATTAATATACTGCGTGGACATTGCAGTTAAATGTACATATTCACGATTTGCGAGGGTGCCCTCTTAGGGCATTGGTTTCTGCCCTATGTAGGAGAATTACGACTTCTGACTGATCGAGGCCTGTGGAGTAGTGGATAGCATATCTGACCGGCAATTGGAAGATCCTGGGTTCGATTCCCGGGCGGGTACCTCATTTTTCATTTGTTCGTTATTTCTCTTCCTCGTGTGCAGAACGCTCCTCTATACTTACGTCGTTTCTATACATATATATATATATATATATTTATATATATAAAATATTATATATATTATACATATATTATATATATATATATAGATTATATATATATATATATATATATATATATACACAGTATATTATATATATAATATATATATATATATATATATATATATATATATATATAATATATATTGTTATAATGTTTCAAACCAACAAAGACCCTAGGATCCACTCATGGCTGGTCTACCTAACTGTGTTCGTAATTGTGCATTGTGTATGTCCTCCGTGGTGGCGGAGGGGACCTGCAATTTTACGTGTGTTCCGAACCACAAGAACATAAGAAATTTATGTAAAAACTGCCTGTATATTGGCAACGACTAATTTTTACGAAACTAAATAATTATCAATTTAAAACTAATTAATTATCGATTTAAAACTAAAGATAGAATCTCTGGATCCAGAGGATCAAGTCATAATAGAATACTATCCACAAATATGTTAGACTCTATATCTATTTATAATGGACATGCAAATATATCAGATCCAAAGGAACCAGTCAATTTCATTACGGTATCCATCCAACCAAAAATAAGTCACGATCCATATCGATTGCGGACCAAGTCAAAATTTACCACCATATACATTACAATATATATACTTAGGAGGAAAAGTGCAGGTGTGGCTGTAAAGACTGTACAGTAATGTAGAATGTGTGTGCACCCATTTTGGGTCTCCCATTTCAAGGTGTTTCTGGGGCAATTGAAGATAATGAGTTTTTCAATACCTGACAGTACTATGGGGGGCACCGCTCGGCAGAGGAATCTCTTTAAATGGGGTGTGTAAGGACAGAGAGTATCCCCTAACCCAAGATGCTGCCTCCCTATATCC
>JAJOZX010001191.1:790000-800000 GCA_023014485.1 Bathynomus jamesi | reverse complement strand
GTTATATGAAAATACTACATTAATATCCAAAAGTTTAAATACATTAGCAATGCCTAAAAAGCCCGGGAAAAATGGAAGTACTAAAATATTTTTTGACAAAGTACGAGTGTTATTATTGACACGATAGTAAGTTCGTTTTGCCTTGTTGAGACAAGAATCCATAAACGCAGATGGATAACACAGATCACTTCCAATACCGTTGATTTTTTCCAATTCGGCATCGATGTATTCCGGACTGGCGATCCTAAGGGCGCGGAGAAACATTGATGAAAAAATGGCCTACTTAGTGGGGGTGTCATGTCCTGAGTAAAAGTGTACGTAGGACAAATTGTTTGTTGTTTTCCGATAGATACTAAACTTAAAACCTGGGCTTTCCCTATGTACGCGCACATCCAAAAATGGGATTGAATTGTCTTGTTCCACTTCTAAAGTAAACTTAATGGAGGGGACATGATCATTTAACTGAAGGAGGAAGTTATCCAGGTCACGATTCATGGGCCAGATACACAAAATATCGTCGACGTACCGCAACCAAGGGATGCCAACCCCCAGGATTCTCGGAATGTAAGTAATTTCGAAAAACTCCATATAAATATTGGAGAGGAGGGGCGATAAGGGGTTTCCCATGGCCATCCCAAAAACTTGTTGATAATACTCGTTATTGAAAGTGAATTTACAGTCTTTGATGCAAAGCTTAATAAGTTCCAAAACAATGTGTGAAGGTAGTGGCAGGTCATACTTATGTAATTCTTGGGAGAGAAAGTCAAGCATATCGTCAATCGGCACTTTTGTAAACAATGAACAAACGTCAAAACTGATGAATCTATCGTTAGTTTTAGTACGTGCATTATTCAATTTTTCAGTAAGATCCATGGAATTTTTTACATGTGAATCAGAGATAGTTCCGAGAATGGGGGACAAGACTTTGACAAGCCATTTGGAGAGTTTATAAGTAATAGAGCCCACCCAGCTAATAATAGGGCGCATAGGGTTGCCAGGTTTGTGGGTTTTAATAAGACCGTAAAGGTAGGGCAGAGAAGGTGAAGTGGACATGAAAAGCGGAATTAAGTCCTTATGATCTTTGAGAATGCGTTTCAAGCCACTATTAAATGATTTGATGACGTCATCCTGCGGGTTCTTCCTAAGTTTGCTGTATGTGGCGGGGTCCTGGAGAAGCTCGTTCATCTTTCCGATGTAGTCCACTTTGTCCATAATAATTATGGTGTTAGTCTTGTCTGCTTTAGTAATATGGAGCTCTAGGCCTGTTCAAAAATCAATGTTTTCTTATTTTCATAGGTTTCTGTACATTTTCCCATGCTTTTTGACCTGAAAAAGCCGAAAATCACTACTATTTTGACCTAGGATGTTGGGAAGCATTGCCGCATGGAGCTTTAAATTTTCTGCCTTGAAATCGGCCAAAGCGCCAATTCCGGGGTCCCTTGAATTATATTTTGCACTTTAACGTTTGATCTAAACAAGATAGAGCAACAAATTAGGTATCAAATGAAAGGGCATAAAATTAATAAATAAAATAATAATAATAATAACAATAATAATAATAAATAATAATTAATACTAATAATAATAATAATAATAATTATCTATCATTTTTCAGGAAACAACAGAAACTCAATCAGAATCTAGAAAACCATCTACAAGTTACAACTTCACAATGGCATTAAGCAAGGAGCTGAGGGAGCTCCGTGGGCGCACAGTTGATATCTCAGAACCTCCACGTACTGTCCACAGGCAGGTGTCAACTGGGCCATCTACCAGATCTCTCACTGAAACTTTCCTGGGTGGATACCCTTCAGCTTTTATCAGTGGTTCCCAGCTTCCCACCAACAGACAGGCGTTCCAGTATTTCCTTAATCTTCAGAATTTACCGGAAAATGCAGGGAGGCCCATGGTTCAAGACCTTGCATATGAAACAGTTGAATCTATCATCCCATTCTGGCAGAAGGCTAGGATCAAGACAATGACCAAGTACAACGCAATGAAGCTCTTCATGAAACTACATGAGAAACATCGTGCTCTGGTGAAAAGCAAAGGAAGAGCAAGTAACACTGGAGGAAAAAGAGGAGCATTTGTGCTGGAATTAGACAGCCTGTTCGATATAGGAGCTCCAGATGCAATCCAGGAAATACAGAACAACAGACTGTTATCCAGAGAGAAGTAAGATGAGGATATCAGGTTCTACGAAGACCAAAAGACTGAGAGGAATGGTCATATGTCTGGTCATGACAAGATTTTTTAGACAAGACCCCTGCAGCAAGCAGCGAGGAATGAAAGACTGCAGCATAGACAAGAACAAGGTAAAACTAATTACTTTGAACGTTACAAAAAGTTTTAAGTTTTACTCCATTGCGATATTTAGCATGTACTTAACAATTACTGTCTTAACATGTTGTACTATTTTACAGCTGCAGCAGAACAAGAGGCAGTTGTTCATGTGGATGACATTACCTGGGGTGACTCAACTGACAACGACGCTAACAGAGGACATGGATTACCATCAGCCTCGTCCTGGATGTTCTCACCATCAAGACACTGTGACTAGTGTGACTTTGACGTTTCCAAGGAAGGTCATGGAATGTGATGTCATCTGCAATGCAGCTGATCGTCTTGGTTTATCAGACAATCAAGTTACTGCCATGGTTTCTGCCACCTTGAAAGCTGGAGGGGTTGATCTGGATAACTTCGTCATCTCAACCTCAACAACACGTCGCAACAGAATGCTGTCCAGGTATAATATCAGCCAGAGTCACATGTCCAAGTTTTGTGAAAACCCCCCACAGTACGCTGCCTTACACTGGGATGGAAAGTTGCTCAAAGATGTCTTGGGCAGTGAACCTGGAAGTACCTCAGAGACTTTAGCTGTGCTAGTGTCTGGTCCACCTTCATACACTGAAGGAAAGTTATTGGGAGTACCTGTCATCGACAATTATTCTGGCACAGCTCAGGCTGAGGCTTCAATGGATTTACTGGAGACATGGGAACTTACGGATAATGTTACTGCCCTTGTTTTTGACACTACATCCAGTAACAGTGGAGTTCACAGAGGAGCTGCCAAACTGCTAGAGAAAATGCTGAACAAAAAGGTGTTTTATCTGGCCTGTCGACATCACTTCCTGGAAAATAGGAGCAGTTTGGGAGAAGCTGTTTGGGAAGGTGAAGGGGCCAGATAATCCCTGGTTTGAGCATCTGAAGGATGTTTGGACGGACTTGTCCAAGGAAAACCCAAAGATGCTGGCTATCAACAGCAAATGGCTGAAGGAAAAGAAGAAGAACAGTGAAGAAATACTCCAAGACATTCTAACAGCAGAAAGGCTTCCAAGAGCCGACTACAGGGAAATGGCTGAACTGACAGTCATTGTTCTTGGAGGAACGCCTCCTCGAGGTATTCACTGGAGTCGACCAGGCGCCATTCATCAGGCCAGATGGATGGCCAGAAACCTGTACTCCATGAAAATGCTGATGTTTGCAGATCAACTTCAGTACGACGAAGACACTGTATCAAAGCTGGAAAGACTCAACACCTTCTTTGCGCTGTTCTACACTCCTGTATGGATGATGTCAATGTCTGCTGCAGATGCTCCCGTGAATGATCTAAGTCTAATCTAGGACATGTTGAAGTACAAGAAAACTGACCCAGAGCTTGCTGATGCAGTACTTAATAAGATGGAAAACCACAAATGGTACCTGACGCAGGAAGTCGTGCCATTTGCCCTGTTCAGCAGTAGATTGAGTGACACATTGAAGCACGACATTGCTGCCCAGTTACATGCCACTGAGAAGCCAGACAGCTTCAGAACAGGAAAGCCTCTATTCCAGAGAGTCACAGCTAAGACCACCCTGGTTGATCTCATTGGCCCAGAATCACATTTCCTGCTGGACACACTGAACATTGGATCCGAGTGGCTTCTGGAACCTGTCACGTCTTGGCCACAGAATGAGGACTACAGAAAAGCGTTGGACTATGTTAAGAATCTGAAAGCGGTGAATGACATTGCTGAACGTGGTGTCAAGATGATGAGCGACTTTGCAAATGTCATAACAACAGATGCCAAGCAAAGGGACTATCTCCTTCAAGCTGTGGAGTTCAACAGACGCCGCTTTGACAGCTTCAAGAAACAAACTCTCAACAACTGACTGTGTAAATGTCATTATGAAATTATCATCATGTAATGCCTTTCACTTCTTGATCGATTAGACTTGTGACAAAATGTTAATCTCAAATTTGTGTCATGAATAAGGCGCCTTGTCTGCCTTGAGTGTGAGAAAACGAATTTTGTGATATTTCTGAAATCTTTGTATGTACCAATGTGCCATTTCTTGTTCCAAGACTATCATAATTGTATAAGTTAGAAAGAGGATTAAAAACACTTTAATTTGGTGCCTATTTTGTTGCTCTATCTTGTTTAGATAAAAAGTTATAGTGCAAAACATGATTCAAGGGACCCCGGAACTGGTGCTTTTGGCCGATTTCAAGGCAGAAAACTTAAAGCTCCATGCGGCAATGCTTCCCAACAACCTAGGTCAAAATGGTTGTGATTTTCGGCCTTTTCAGGTCAAAAAGCATGGGAAAAAGTACAGAAACCTATGAAAATAAGAAAAAGTTGTTTTTGAACAGGGCTAATGGAGCTCCCCATCTTTTTTTAATTGTGAGAGGCTACTGCGAAAACGTTTAGGAAAGTTATCTTCGTAATTACCATTCGCCGCACTATAAACGAGGCCTTTAACTATGTTAAACAAATACTGAGGGAGATTACACTGTTTTTGAAAACACGCGAGGCTGTAACAAATTTGTAAAGCCGAAGGTTTTTTAACAATAAAAAAGGACATACCATATCCAAGGGCACTTTTTGCATCGTCAGTAATGTTTTTTGAAGAAAGATTCAAAACACACTTTGAGCTTGCTTTTTTACTCCACTGACTATTTCGAATGACTTTTAATTTTTCGATCCAAAATGTTACGAGGTGAAGTAGTTCTCCGACGCAACTCGTTGTAAATTTCATCAAACAAAGGTTGGATCCACGGTTGGGGAATAACGGTCAAATCATGTAATAGTGGCTTGAAACGCATTCTCAAAGATCATAAGGACTTAATTCCGCTTTTCATGTCCACTTCACCTTCTCTGCCCTACCTTTACGGTCTTATTAAAACCCACAAACCTGGCAACCCTATGCGCCCTATTATTAGCTCGGTGGGCTCTATTACTTATAAACTCTCCAAATGGCTTGTCAAAGTCTTGTCCCCCATTCTCGGAACTATCTCTGATTCACATGTAAAAAATTCCATGGATCTTACTGAAAAATTGAATAACACTGGTATGCATATGAAATTTTTTTGTCTGCTGTGAGGGTTTTTTCAACTCATATTATATAATACGACCATGCTGAATTCGAAAATGACATTGGTTTTCCTCAATCAGGTCAGGTTTTTTCTCTATTGGCCATTTATTATAAATCCAATTTTATCCCCAAATTTATTGATTTTTTTAGCTTAAACACTGTAGATACGAGTAATATTATAAGAACACTCGTGGAAAATGAAAACATTGTGTGAATAAATACGTTTATTCATACAATGAATATGGAAAAAAGTTTATTGAGGAAGGAATTAAGTTTTTTTGGCTTTCCGTCTGTGTTTTTCTTCGGGCACGTCTCGCTTCAAACACCAGCAATAGTCCGCCAGCAAATTGATATCCCAGTTTCCCTGGTACCTCTCTTCCATTATTTTGATATCTTGGTGAAATCGTTCACCCTGATCCTCACTATAATCCCCGCAATTTTCAGGAAAATATCCAAGTGGGACCACAAAAAGTGCATTTTTATGGACATGCGCGACCCATGAACTTTGAAAGCTTCCATCAAGTTTTCGACAACGGACTCGTATTCTGGACTTCTACGTTTGGCAAGAAAATCAGTGACAACTGATTTGAATGCCTGCCAGGCATTCTTCTCAGTTGGAGTCATTGCGTTTTCGAACTGAGTATCCTTGATCAAAGTTCGAATTTGAGGACCATCAAAAACCCCAGCATTTAGTTTAGCATCAGATATATGAGGAAATTTACTCTCGAGATATCGGAATGCTGAACCCTCCTTATTCAGTGATTTGATGAAATTTTTCATCAAGCCCAGCTTAATATGAAGTGGTGGGAGCAAACTTTTTGTTGGTGGTACAAGGGGCACTGAAACGACATTATGCGACCCAGGTCCAAAATTCTCTCTGGATGCCCATTCACGCTGTGCATAGTGCTTCTCATTCGCTCGGCTATCCCATTTGCAGAGGAAACATGGGTATTTCGTGTATCCCCTTTGCATTCCCAATACAAATGCCACAATCTGAAAAAAAATGAAAATATTTAAAGAATTTAGAGAATTTGTTCTATCAGATAAAAAAATCTATGCGTTGGACTGTATCACTTCTGTGGGGAAGTTAAGTGTTCTTATACGCTCTCAAATAACCTTTGGAAAAACAACATAGTCAATAGCAATAAATGCAAAAAACTTCACTTTTTTCTACGTGAAGGTCAAAATATGAAAATAAAAACCCACTTGTTTTGGTTCATTTGTGTTTCTGTATCCACCCGAGGAGGATGCCAGTGGGCGTCGAAACTGTCGTGGAAATAAACTCTGTCTATTAGAGTGGGTTTTTATTTTCAATAGCAATAGTTTACTTATGATATTAGTATTACCTTCAAATCTCCACAGATCCTCCAGTTATGTTGGTCGTATACGAGAGCATCCAGTAAAATTTTCATGTTATCGTAGCTCTCAGTAAGTTGTACGGAATGTGCTACAGGGACTGATGCAACCCTATTCCCAATGTTGAGAAGTACTGCTTTCAAACTTCGTTTAGACGAGTCTATAAATAACCTCCATTCTGATGCGTTGTATGGCAGGCCCAAGGATTCGATTAGCCCCTCAACATTGCAGCAGTTCACTAAGGAAGAGGTATTTTCGTGCACTGCAAAAAACTTGCGGAATTCTTCCTCTCGTTTCCTATACCAGGAGAATGTTGTTCCCGGAGCCAGCAAGTTGTCCTCTCGAAGTCGTGAACCCAAGATCTCGGCAGCTAATTTGGAAAGTCCTAAATCCCTGGTAAGATCATTAAGTTTGGCCTGGTTGAGAGGCCTCGGCTCATTTGAAGCGGTATTTTGAGGTATATACGACTGGGACTGGTCATTGGCATTGGTCATTGATTCATCATCAGAATCATCGAAGTCCAGGGTTTGAGGTGGGTCGGGTATTGGAATTCCAGGACCATGGGGTACAGGTCTCATAGCAGAAGGAATGTCAGGGTATACAACAATGTGTTTATTCTTCTTGTTAACTCCTGAAAATAGAAACACAGAAACATGGATATAAAACTTGCATATAAATAGAAGAAGCATTCAGACAGTGGCGGCTCGTGAGGGAAGGCTGCGGTCTGTAAGATATGAAATAGGTCGATGGAGTCTGTATATTTTCTTTCTTTTTCATTCATATTGTCCCTTCGGGACAATATGAATGAAAAAGAAAGAAAATATACAATCATTGTATATGTAAATGTAACTTGTATAACAATATGTATGTGTAAATGTATTTTCTATAACAATATGTATATGTAAATGTATGATTACCATTATGGTGAATATTATGCTATATATGGTGAATATTACATTATGGTGAATATTATGTCAAGTTTCATACGAGGATTTCAAAATATTTAAGAAAAATAAATTTATAAGCCCACCTTGGAGGTTTGTCATGCAGAAATAGCAATCTGTCACGTGATCCTTCCTTCTCTCCAAATTATGGGAATTCCAAAAGGCAAAGATTTCGCTCTGCCTTTGCTCCATCTTCTCAAATTTTCAATGCACGTCTTGCAGCACATATGAGGGGCGAAATTTTTGTCCTGGTCCCCTAGCTTAATTTCAAAGTATGCTCTATACATTGTCTTCACAAATTTAGTGATTTGTGACTGGTTATTTGGCATGGTAACCGTCCCACATATGTAGCAGAATCTATTGGGATCATTTTTACACGCTCTATTCATTATGAAATATTTTATCTATATGCCTGAAAAGTAAAAAAAGATATTATACAAGTGAAACAAGTGATGATAGATGTTACTGTTCCAATTCCGCTTTGACAAAATCACGAAAAATTCTATTTTACTTATGAGGCCATAGCCGGATAATCTGAGCTGATTGAGAAAAACGGATTGCAGATTCGAAATCAGCAGGAAACACTCTATAAGAATCACTTACAAAACCCTTGACAGCAAAATTGATGAATACCAGTGTAATGCACGTACTGAAACTAACGATAGATTGATCAGTTTTGACGTTGTTCATTGTTTACAAAAGTGCCGATTGACGATATGCTTGACTTTCTCTCCCATGAATTACATAAGTATGACCTGCCACTACCTTCACACATTGTTTTGGAACTTATTAAGCTTTGCATCAAAGACTGTAAATTCACTTTCAATAACGAGTATTATCAACAAGTTTTTGGGATGGCCATGGGAAACCCCTTATCGCCCCTCCTCTCCAATATTTATATGGAGTTTTTCGAAATTACTTACATTCCGAGAATCCTGGGGGTTGGCATCCCTTGGTTGCGGTACGTCGACGATATTTTGTGTATCTGGCCCATGAATCGTGACCTGGATAACTTCCTCCTTCAGTTAAATGATCAAGTCCCCTCCATTAAGTTTACTTTAGAAGTGGAACAAGACAATTCAATCCCATTTTTGGATGTGCGCGTACATAGGTAAAGCCCAGGTTTTAAGTTTAGTATCTATCGGAAAACAACAAACAATTTGTCCTACGTACACTTTTACTCAGGACATGACACCCCCACTAAGAAGGCCATTTTTTCATCAATGTTTCTCCGCGCCCTTAGGATCGCCAGTCCGGAATACATCGATGCCGAATTGGAAAAAATCAACGGTATTGGAAGTGATCTGTGTTATCCATCTGCGTTTATGGATTCTTGTCTCAACAAGGCAAAACGAACTTTCTATCGTGTGAATAATAACACTCGTACTTCGTCAAAAAATATTTTAGTACTTCCATTTTTCCCGGGCTTTTTAGGCATTGCTAATGTACTTAAACTTTTGGATGTTAATGTAGTATTTTCATATAACAATATTGTGAAAAATATCATAGTAAAAAATAGCCCTACCAATAATTCAGGCATTATCTATAAAATTGGGTGTGAACAATGTGATTCCTTTTACATAGGTCAGACGGGAAAGGATTTGCACACACGTATAAAACAGCATCAATATTCCGTTAGAACAGGACAGTTGTCCAGTGCCCTTTTTATCCATTTGTCAGAGTTATCCCACTGTATTGACTGGAATAATGCTTCAGTTTTATTCCACTCTAGCAACATTGTTAATAGAAATATTCTTGAGTCTGCCATTATCCAACTTTCAAATAACTTCAACATAAGCAAAGGTCTTTTTCCAGTATAAATTTGTATTTTTATAATTCATTTGATCTTGTGCTAAAAATCGATATTTTTCCTTACAAATCTGTGTTAACCCCTCCGTCTATGGCCCTTGGGTGGTTCGGATCGACGGGGGTTCTAGTTAGGAGGCAGCAACGGATATTTCTTCTATAACATTCTAATTCTTTTCGGTCGCCTCTTGTTAAACTCTTGGCTACAGACTCGCCAGACTGTTATGCCAATATCTTCTATGGTGCTTGGGTTGTCTCTTTCTCTCGCTTTATGGGTTGACGATTATTAATTCTTCTCTTGCTATAATACTCTGATACTTTCTTTTGGTACTAAAATTATCGACTTTTCTTTTATAACTTATCGACTTAACTGACTAAGTTCTTCTGAAGAGAGCACGGCTCGAAGGGGAAAATAAAAAGTTTCTCTTACGGTAGTTTACTTCTAAAAATGTACAGGTAGTGCTCTGAATTTACAGGGAAGAGGTTCGATCTCTTTCGACCATGGCTCAGGCCGGAATCTAAAAAGTTAAGGAGGCAAG
>JAJOZX010001191.1:737500-785000 GCA_023014485.1 Bathynomus jamesi | reverse complement strand
AGTATTATTATGATTTCTCCCTACGATCTTTAGCATTTGCCCATTCCAAATAAACTCTATGAAGATTAATACATCATCATTCAGGTAACTTTTAATTCGCATGAGCATGTCCAAATGATTTTCTTTCAAGCGGTTTCTTAATTTGTTCTTTATAGAATTCATTAAACTGAAGCCACGCTCACGGTCCACACTAAATGCTAGGAAAGTTCCCCCAGGATCCATCAACTTAGCAAGGTCACAAAATTGTTCATTTTGGAGGACGAATGTCACCATATCATCATAGTTTTTAACCAGCTTACTTTTTATTTTCTCGCATACAACAAATTTAAAATCATTGTAATGTTCGATTATGGTAGAACTTTCACCAAGAAAATCTGCATATTTTGCACATAAAGCTTTAACATGCTCAATGCCAAAGTCAGTCTTTCTGTAAAATAGCCGAACAATCAAAGGCAGACCATTCTTTTACTTCATTTTCAGGAAACCTGTCTTCCAAATGGGAACAAAGTTTTTCTATGAAAGTTAACCTTGTGTGACGGTATATTTTTGAAATTACTTCATTTACTGTCGTGACTCATGATACGCTTGATCCTGTGCGCATTTTATTTTGCTGTGTGCGCGGGTTTCATAACGCGTGTGCGCGCGCACACGCGCACACCTTAGAGGGAACATTGCAGTCGCACCTTGTCAAAGAATATTTTAGTACTTCCATTTTTCCCGGGCTTCTTAGGCATTGCTAATGTACTTAAACTTTTGGATATCAGTGTAGTTTTTTCATATAACAATATTGTGAAAAACATCATAGTAAAAAATAGCCCTACCAATAATTTAGGCATTATCTATAAAATTGGGTGTAAGCAATGTGATTCCTTTTACATAGGTCAGACGGGAAAGGATTTGCAAACGCGTGTAAAACAGCATCAATATTCCGTTAGAACGGGACAGTTGTCCAGTGCCCTTTTTATCCATTTGTCAGAGTTATCCCATTGTATTGATTGGAATAATGCTTCAGTTTTGTTTCACTCTAGCAACATTGTTAATAGAAATATTCTTGAGTCGGCTATAACTCAACTTACAAATAACCTTAACATGAGTAAAGGTCTGTTTCAACTCGATCCCGTTGCTCTGAATTCCTTCAGAATGGATTTAAACAAAAAGGGCAGGATGCTAAATCTGGGGTAAAAATTTGTTTTTGTCTCTGTTTCCTTATAAATCTGTATGTTTCTCTTACAATTTTATTTTTCAATTTATTGCTGTATGCAATAAATTGCTGTATGCGTGATATATATATATATATATATATATTATATATATATATATATATGTGTGGGTGTGTGTAGTATATGTGTATGTATATGTATATATATATTTGGTTATGCGGGTATACATGTGTAGTTGTATTATTTGTAATTTTTCCAATTTGTATTTATTTTTATTTCTTTATTCTTTTGTGACCTACCGATTTTTCAGACAATAATTATAAAAACCTTTGGTAATTTTTTTCCCTTATGCATATATATATATATATATATATATATATTCTTATATATTGCGTTTATATTTCGTATATAACCTTATATATGTTGTATATATTTTTATAGTTCTTTATATATCATCTAGGCATCATTTGTTTTCCAATTATATTACTTGTACTTTTTTATTCGTTTGTGACCATAGTATGCATGATTCAGACAATAACTAAAAAACCTTTGGTAATTTTTCCCTTATAAATTGGTGTGCCTCTCTTAAAATTTATTTTTCAATGTATTATTATTATTTTTTTTTTTGGTTTATTTTTTTATTTCTTTGTGACATATATGTCAATTTGGCATCATCTATTAAATTGATTGTAAACTTTCCTTTTGAGCTTGAATTTGTAGCCTCCACTTACAATTTTGGTTTTTTATCTGTTGGTTTATTTCTTTATGGTTATTTAGGCTGTGACATATATCACTAAGGCATTATTTTGTAATTTTTTTTTTTTTCAATTTATATTTATATTTATTTTTATTTCTTTATTCTTTTGTGACCTGTTTCATAAACAAGCCATTTGAATTTATATTGAATTTCGGCCAAAGTGCTAAAAGTGTCATTTTCCCATACAAATGTGTTTGCTCCTCCCACAATTTTTTCTATACTTACTATTTATATATATATGTGTGTGTGTGTATATATATATATATGTTTATTTTTGTAACCTATATATTGCCTTGAACGATCTTTTCACTCCAGTGTTCCTGAGGATGTCATTAAACGAAAGCGCTTGAGCACCACTTTGTGTTTCTTTTCCCTTCGTGGTTTTATTCATCATAAATATTTTTCACGTGTCACTTTCGTGAAATAATTTTTCATATAATGAACACCACGCGTTCCTTCGCCTTGCTGTTCCCTCTGTTGTCTCCGTTTGTGTCTGTGTTTTCTTCTACATTAATGAAGGGGCATGCAATTCGTAGCCTACGAAAGTTTCTTACTAATTGTCTGGAGGAGCAGGTCCTTCCCCAAGTCCCTCCTTCCGATTCGCCTCAGACAAATGGACGACCATCCGTTCAACAACTTTAGCAGAGTAATTTTAAAGAAACATATTGAAGTCACCAGACAAAATGAGTGGTCCACCTTCAAAAATTTAGGCATTGCCAAACGTAATGTTTTGACTGTTATTCCCCAACCGTGGATCCAACCTTTGTTTGATGAAATTTACAACGAGTTGCGTCGGAGAACTTCTTCACTTCGAAACATTTTGGATCGCAAAATTAAAAGTCTCATTCGAAATAGTCAGTGGAGTAAAAAAGCAAGCTCAAAATGTGTTGTGAACCTTTCTTCGAAAAACATTAGTGACGATGCAAAAAGTGCCCTTGGATTTGGTATGTCCTTTTTTATTGTTAAAAAACCTACTGCTTTACAAATTTGTCATAGTCTTGCTTGTTTTGAAAAACAGTGTAACCTTCCTCAGTCTTTGGTTAACATAGTTAAAGGCCTTGTCTATGGTGCTGCGAATATTTCTTACGAAGATAACTTTCCTAAACGTTTCCGCAATAGCCTTTCACAATTAAAAAAGATAGTGAGCTCCATATTACTAAAGCAGACAAGGCTAACACCTTAGTCATTATGGACAAAGTGGATTACATTGGAAAGATGAATGAGCTGCTTCAGGACCCCGCCACATACGTGAAACTTAGGAAGAACCCGCAGGATGATGTCATCAAATCATTCAATAGTGGCTTGAAACGCATTCTCAAAGATCATAAGGACTTAATTCCCCTTTTTTTGTCCACTTCACCTTCTCTGCCTTACCTTTATGGTCTTATTAAAACCCACAAACCGGGTATCCCTATGCGCCCTATTATTAGCTCTGTGGGCTCTATTACCCATAAACTCTCCAAATGGCTTGTTAATGTTTTGTCCCCCATTCTTGGAACTGTCTCTGATTCACACGTAAAAAATTCCATGGCTCTCACTGAAAAATTGAATAATGTTCGCATTAATACCAACGATAGATTGATCAGTTTCGACGTTTGTTCATTGTTCACAAAAGTGCCGATTGATGATATGCTTGACTTTCTCGCCCGAGAATTACATAACTATGATCTGCCATTACCTGCACACACTGTTTTGGAACTTATTAAGCTTTGTATCAAGGATTGTAAATTCACTTTCAATGGCGAGCATTATCAACAAGTTTTTGGAAAGCCATGGGCAACCCTTTGTCGCCCCTTCTCTCCAATATTTATATGGAGTTTTTTGAAATTACTTACATTCCGAGAATCCTGGGGGTTGGCATCTCTTGGTTGCGGTACGTCGACGATATTTTGTGTATCTGGCCCATGAATCGTGACCTGGATGACTTCCTCCCTCAGTTAAATGACCAAGTCCCCTCCATTAAATTTACTTTAGAAGTGGAACAAGACAACTCAATCCCGTTTTTGGATGTGCGTGTTCATAGGGATAGCCCGGGTTTTAAGTTTAGTATCTATCGGAAAAAAAAAAACAATTTGTCCTACGTACACTTTTACTCTGGACATGACACCCCTATTAAAAAGGCCATATTTTCCTCAATGTTTCTCCGCGCTCTTAGGATCGCCAGTCCGGAATACATCGATGCCGAATTGGAAAATATCAACGGTATTGGAAGTGAGTTGTGTTACCCATCTGCGTTCATGGAATCTTGTCTTAATAAGGCTAAACGAACCTTCTATCGTGTGAATAATAACACTCGCACCTTGTCAAAGAATATTTTAGTACTTCCATTTTTCCCGGGCTTCTTAGGCAATGCTAATGTACTTAAACTTTTGGATATCAGTGTAGTTTTTTCATATAACAATATTGTGAAAAACATCATAGTAAAAAATAGCCCTACCAATAATTTAGGCATTATCTATAAAATTGGGTGTAAGCAATGTGATTCCTTTTACATAGGTCAGACGGGAAAGGATTTGCAAACGTGTGTAAAACAGCATCAATATTCCGTTAGAACGGGACAGTTGTCCAGTGCCCTTTTTATCCATTTGTCAGAGTTATCCCATTGTATTGATTGGAATAATGCTTCAGTTTTGTTTCACTCTAGCAACATTGTTAATAGAAATATTCTCGAGTCGGCTATAATTCAACTTACAAATAACCTTAACATGAGTAAAGGTCTGTTTCAACTCGATCCCGTTGCTCTGAATTCCTTCAGAATGGATTTAAACAAAAAGGGCAGGATGCTAAATCTGTGGTAAAAATTTGTTTTTGTCTCTGTTTCCTTATAAATCTGTATGTTTCTCTTACAATTTTATTTTTCAATTTATTGCTGTATGCGTGTATGTGTATGTATGTATGTGTATGTGCGTGGCCATTGCAGTTAAATATATATATTATATATATATATATTTATATATGTGTATATATATATATATATATATATATATATATATATATATTGTGTGTGTATGTATATGTATATATATTTGGTTATGCGGGTATACATGTGTAGTTGTATTATTTGTAATTTTTCCAATTTATATTTATTTTTATTTCTTTATTCTTTTGTGACCTACCGATTTTTCAGACAATAATTATAAAAACCTTTGGTAATTTTTTCCCTTATGCATATATATATATATATATTCTTTATATATTGCGTTTATATTTCGTATATATACCTTATATATGTTGTATATATTTTTATAGTTCTTTATATATCATCTAGGCATCATTTTGTTTCCCAATTTATATTTACTTGTACTTTTTTATTCGTTTGTGACCATAGTATGCATGATTCAGACAATAACTAAAAAACCTTTGGTAATTTTTCCCTTATAAATTGGTGTGCCTCTTTTAAAATTTATTTTTCAATTTATTATTATTTTTTTTTTTTTTTTTTTTTTTTTTATATCTTTGTGACATATATATCAATTTGGCATCATCTATTAAATTGATTGTAAACTTTCCTTTTGAGCTTGAATTTGTAGACTCCACTTACAATTTTGGTTTTTTATCTGTTGGTTTATTTCTTTATGGTTATTTAGGCTGTGACATATATATCACTAAGGCATTATTTTATAATTTTTTTTTTTTCAATTTATATTTATATATATTTTTATTTCTTTATTCTTTTGCGACCTGTTTCATAAACAAGCCATTTGAATTTATATTGAATTTCAGCCAAAGTGCTAAAAGTGTCATTTTCCCATACAAATGTGTTTGCTCCTCCCACAATTTTTTCTATACTTACTATATGTATATATATATATATATATATATATATATATGTGTGTATATATATATATATGTATGTTTATTTTGACCCCTATATATTGCCTTGAACGATCCTTTCACTCCAGTGTTCCTGAAGATGTCATTAGACGAAAGCGCTTGAGCACCACTTTGTGTTTCTTTTCCCTTCGTGGTTTTATTCATCATAAATATTTTTCACGTGTCACTTTCGTGAAATAATTTTTCATATTATTATATATATATATATATATATATATATATATATATATATATATATATATTATATATATTATACAGGGTGGGCCGTAAGTTTCCATACATAGGAAAAATAAACATTTTTTTATGGACAACCATTTTTATTTATATAATATGCTCTACATGGTTGCCATTGTTTTGAAAACACATTTCAATACGTGTTCCCCACTGTTGATGAACACGCCATTAGCACAGTTGACGTTATGCTTGTAATGGCGTTGGTGATACGTTCCTTTAGATGATTTATGTCTCGTATCTTTTCCTGATACACCATGGCCTTCAAGTGCCCCCAAAGATAGAAATCAAGGGGGGTGAGATCTGGGGATCTGGGAGGCCACTCCACAGGACCACGCCGACCAATCCAAGCATCCGGAAACTGCTGATCCAAATACCGACGCACGTGAAGACCATAATTTAAATTTTCCTATGTATGGAAACTTACGGCCCACCCTGTATATATGTATAATATATATAATATATATACACACACACATATATATATATATATATATATATATATATATATATATAAAATAAGAAATCTTTCTTCGTATATTACTTAAAGTATTAATTGAAGCATACTAAAATCAAAATATTCACCTTAAGAAATTTAATTGAAGCATATTAAAACCAAAATATTCACCTTAAGAAGTTTAAAATCGTAAATTACTGACACCACTGGCCTTTCCATTGTAACACAGGTAGCTTTTTTCTCGACTCCATTACATTCAAAATAAATTTATGTCTGTTTTCGTAACCAATTCTATCTTGTGATGCTTCTGTTACCACATTTACAGCATGTTCTACTCCCTGGCTGTGACAGGGAAAAGGAATAAGCTGAAGTGGTTCATTTCGAACTTTAAGAAGATCATCTATTTTCAAATTCTGTAAAATAGGTGGAGGGGGTGATGGTTTCGTTGTCCCAGTCGATCATGTTTGGATAATCGCCTGCTTCAAAGTTCAGTGTTTTTGGCAGCTCTAAATTTCTCACAGTAGTGCTCCTAGTTCTTGCTCGAATGATGTGCTGAAGAGCCAGCTCTCTGACCTCTCTTCTTGTGTCTGTTATCATTGAGAGTAAGATATTCTCTGGGTGGGAAAAATAGGCGTTATTTCTGAGGACACGCTCCATAATCATCTGATGCTTTTTCTCTAAGCCTTTAAGCAAGTGCATGATATACCAAAAAGTAGATGCTCCCTCATTTGCCTTTGGATGAGACTTTATCCAAAACCAGCCTGGAGCGTAAACCAGCATTATAATTTTTACTAGGTCTTGGATGTTTTTGTCTGGATGCCGTGTAGAGACATATAAGCGCAGGATCCTGTTTGCCCGTGTTAGCCATCTTGCATGATGAAGGACACCTGGGGATCTGGTGGCTAACGCTTGTGAGATGCGTCCAGATTGTATGCTAATGCACATTTCATACATATATTTTTCGTCACTGCTGAAACTTTTAACAATATCGGCCGAAACTTCTTTAATGTTGCCCTCTACAGGGGTATAATCAACTCTATCCAGTTTGGTCAAATCCTCTCGGAGTTTATTTCCAACAGAACCTTTGAAGGTGTTTGGTCCCGAAGTTTTTCAATCAATTGCTTCAAATACGTGCCTGAAGGGCAGTTCGTTTGCATGCAAAAGGCAAATCAGCCATTGTACCGGCCTGTCCAGATATAATTCAATCAATTTTAGCACTCCGGCAATCCTGCCAGTGTTCACTGGGGTGCCATCGCATAGCAAAGCTTTGAGGGGTTCTTTGCTATTAGAATCAACTATAAAAGTTATTATTTCACCTGCAATATAACAAGCAGTTCCGTTATCTGGAGCTATATGATCCATGTAAACATCACCGGGTTCTTTGACTATTACATAATGTTCTTCGTACTCCATTCCCTTCTTTGTCTTAGTTTGATCTTTTCTACCATCAAATCCGATGCCTTCAATCTGTGTGTTCTCTGATTTCACTTTAATTATGTTCTTTTTTTACCCACAGGTATTCTTTCTCTTTCCACTTTTTTCCTATCCAACATATTGGTTTCGTCTAATATTCCCATATCCTTCAAAGCTGCATTTACTATAGCTGCAGTAGCTCTGTAACTTACCCGGTATCTATCTGCTGTTATTGTTAAGTTATCATAAATAATTCTGTTCTGATGGTTTTCTCTCAGCTCAAAATCAAAATCCGGAACAAATTCAACATCGTCGCTATCATCATCAATTTCCATGCTTTCATCTTCCATAATATGTAAAGGGTCTAGTTTTCTGGTTGAGGCGACATTCATATCTAGGCTTATCTTGGCTCTTCTTTCTAATCCTTTAACTGTATCGTGAGTCCTTTTTCTTGCGGAAGTCGTTACTCTGTCGATTGGTCCTAGTTGGTTTTTTCTTTGTGTCTGCCCCACAAAAGACTCCCACTCAATCATTGGAACTCTAATATCACATCTGCAATCCGTTCGATTGATTTTTTTATCGTAACAAGTACAAGTGCAAATATCAACCTTCTGCTGAAAACTGTTGTTTCTTTGTTTTAATGGTACTTTATTTAGCTTTGCTGCAGATTCTATCAATCGTTCAACTTTTATAGCTATTCCTTCAAATCCTATATGTGGAAAGGAAAACTTCTCCCAAATGGCTTCCACATCTTTAGTGACAATTCTGTAACATTCTTTTGCTGTTCTAGAACCTTTCGAAATCAGTTCTTCTCGTTTTCTTACCAATAAATAATGCCTAAATACGTCAGCCTTTGAAGAGTCATTGAAGGTGGAAATTCTGCAGGGTGACCAAATGTTGAATTGTGCGTTTTGCTTCTTGTCACCATGATTTCACTTATTTAGGCCTAGTAGCATTAATAACAAGAAACTAATTGTTATATTCTAGCAATTGAATCATTCAATCTGAATTTAATATAACTCATTCGGAATTAAATCATAACTCATTCAATCATAAACAATCTGAAAATAACAATCTGAAACTACTGTAAACCAAAAAACGTGACAATAATTTATATAATTCATCTAATCTATCTAAATTAATCTATGTAATCTATTCAATCTATCTAAAACTCTATCTAAATAATCTATCCAAATTAATCTAATCTACTTAATAAGACTTAATATAATGCATGATGGTCACATTTGGGGTTTATATCTGTGGAGAGAGTAAAATAGGGGGGAAGCTATGGAAGGGGTAAGGGGGGTCGCATATACTCATTTTTTTTTCAAGATGTTGAGATCATCATTTCCAACTACGTGCATACTGTGGAATTGGAGAAACTCGATTTTTTGATATGTTTCGACGCCCCCCTAGTGTACAGTTAACCTAACCGGACAGTCAATTAACCTAACCAGGTAGTAGTAATCGATTTGACCAAGAAAGAGAATAATGAAAAAGAGAAACTTGAACAGACGAAGAAAGAGGATAGTGAAGAAGAGAAACTTGAACAGACGAAGAAATGGGAAAGAAGCAGAGAAAGGGTGGAATAGGAATGAGAGCATCAGTAGAAAAAGACAGGCGCCCAGGCTCAACCAGGCACGCGCAGGTGTTAAGAGGAAGTTCTTTTGTAAGTGACAACAGATGCCGGTACCAGAACCACCGACACTTCGGAGGATGGAAGAGAAATGATTTCTCCCTCCTGGGAGGCCACACGACTACACCGTCCTTCTAACCTAACCAAGCATTCACAAAGTTGTATATATAATTTTTTCTGCTCTATCGATTGATATATGTTATTAATGTAGGATACGTGGTTGCTGTGCAGCCTTAAAAGTAGGATTTACGTTGCATTCTGACAAAACCCCACTACAGCCCAATCTATTAACCAGCTAGCACTGAGGTCCCTGACCTAGAAACTGAAGATCGTGTAGCTTATAAACACATAATATCCGGTTTTTCTTATGTAAAATTTAAACCTGAGTCTTTTTCCTTCTATGGTATTACTTGTGGAAATTGATATTAACGGAGATATAAGCAATTTTTGGATCGATTAAAATCGATTGAAATAATATGGTTGTAATTATTCGTTTTTACCCCTGCGGGTCGATTTTGATATGAGAATAGGGTTTTCTGGTGTATTTTGGTGTGTTTTATTCAAATCTGACCTTCGTTTCTTGTGCAAATGAATTATTTCTTCTTCTTCGGGAAGAAATGATCTAGAGAAAGACTTAGGAGTTTGTATTAGTAATGATCTCAAACCGTCAAAGTACTGTGTAGAAGTCGAAAAGAGGGCCTTAAAATTATTAGGTTATATTAAAAGACAGTTCCAATTTACTGAATAAACAAGGAGATTGTAATGTCTCTTTATAATTCACTTGCTAGACTTCAACTCTAGTAGAGAGTGTTTATAAAGTCCCTATCTATTTCAGTGAAAACGTAGCAAAAAGGGTAAAATTTAATAACAATATAATTGAAGGTATACATCTAATGAATACTTAAGCATATGATTCTACATGAGCACCATCAGTATCTCTACAGAGTTCAAATCTGTCAACAGCATTGCGGAACACATTTTGGAGCATTACAGGGGTTATTTTTGTAATTGCTGTTACGATACGAGAACGTAAATGTCCCAGCTTCATTCAGATAGCATTTTAAACACCGTCGTCTTTCAACAAGATGGGGCACCTTGTCATTACGCAAACATTGCTCAGGAGTACCCAAATGAACGATTTCCAAATCGGTGGATCGGACATGGAGGCAACAGGCCCTGGGCGGCTGGATTTCCTGACCTAACACCCTTGGATTTCTTTACATGGGGCTTTATCAAATCAAATGTCTATCAAACGAGGGTTACAAATCTGCAAGATTTATGTGCATCGTATCGTAACAGCAGTTATAATGGTTTTAAATTGAAACCGAAAACATTTAGTATCTCCATCTGCGATAATTTCTTATCGAAAAAATAGTTAATACAGGGTGTTTCACAACCAGTCTGCCATACTTTTGTGGGGTGATTCGTGGGATGGTATCGAGTAAAAAAGCTAGTACAACATAGGTGCTATTTCCAACCGTTGCGGAGCTACGGACGTTTTAAGATGTGCAAACAAGAAATCCCTACTTGTGTGTAATTCGATAGATGGCAGCACTGGTGGTAGTTTCGGTGAACGAAGTTACCACTACTGTAGTGAAACGTTTTATTTTATCTTTTACTTCATTATTTACTTACGCTTCTTGCTACTTTACTATATCTCTATTGCTCTTTCTTTAATTTATCACTTTCCTCGTATAGTTTCCGGTAGCGACGCCGAGTTCTGACTCTAAAAGACCGTTACAAAACGAAGGGGGGGGGAAGGTATATCAATACTCTTATTAACACTTATTACGTTTTATTAATTTCGAAAGTGGTTTAGTTAATTAGGGGATATGGGAGTATGAAATCTTACTAAATATATTTCGGTCGGAGAGGGACACACACAACTTATTTATTCTACGTTACATTTTGCCCAACTACGCGTAACGCGTTCTGCCTCAAGACTGAAAAACCGTTATAGGTATAGTCCACTCTCAAAGCCTATTCAGTATTACCAACCCTACCCATTTTAAACAATTTGTTTCATAATTATTAGTAAATGATTTACATTAAACATTATCTTATTTAATTAAACAAAATTTAATATTCTTAACTAAGCATTACTACACTCGCATCACCCCCTTGAAAATAAGTTTTTCCATTAGGAAAACTTATTAATATCGTTTAACAATGTCAATAAATTTATTCAACAAACTTATATATTTTGCAATTTTTTTTTTTTTTTTTTTTTTTCTTTAACACTTATTCAAAGTTTAGAAATAGACAAGAAATAATAGAATGACAATTCCCATACATATATTGTATCATATTATAAAAACCGAAAACTTTATAATTTTCACATTTGCATAAAATAACATTTCACTCTAATAATTAAATTACAACCTGTAACTAATCTATACATGCCAAAAAAATAACAGAAAATTTTCTTACAGTGGCTACACAAATCCCAAGTTCACAATCTATTCCCGCGATTTCTCATCAACGATCGCTTTACATTCGAAACAATTATTTGTATAGTTATACAGTTACTATCAGGGCAACATAGAAAAAAAATAAGAAAAAGTTTACATAAAATTCTGACCAAGAGCGCACATACTATTTCACGAAAAACACAAATATGGGCAATAATCGGACCCTTTTCACTTATAATTTCATTAGATAATAATCAGTACATTTATTTGCTGGACGTTGTTTAGATGACACTCCGCACGCTGACAACGGATTTCAATTTTCAATCGCAGCTCTCCTGCTCTTCGCTAGAATGCAAGGGATTGCATCAATCAATATGCAACAGGGCAGCACGCTATAATGGTTCCGCTCTCTCTCCAATGGCGAAAAAAAAAACAAGAGACGTCCAACTCTAAAAGGATCAGGGGGGGAGATATCTGAAAGCGGGACCACGCGCTGGAATTGGACGGAATTTGCAATTCTAGAAGTCGATGAAGAAACTCGCCTTGTCTCATCTCCACTTTTGTCGGTGAACGCTGCTCTTCCTACGTCCAGCTGAAAGACTCTTCTACTGGCAACAATCAAACGATGACTCCGCCGTAGGCCGTTTCCCAACGAACCTACTGTATGTCTGTATGGACAGTACAGTCGTAGGCGCCCGTTCAAGCTCTCGTGGCTTGTCTACCGCGCGCTTTGTTGACACATATTTAGCGAAGCATTCGAGCAACGTGACCAGCTACTGCCCGAAAAATACCAGTAGACCATCTTCATCGAAATTTTCGTGTGCCAAGACCCTGCAGACGTAAATTTCTCTTCTCTTCCGGAACTGTCCTGCGCCAAGTCCCTGCGCATTCGGTTCCTCTCTTCTCTCTTCTCTTCCGAAACCATCCTGCGCCAAGTCCATGCGCATTCTGGTTTCTCTTCTCTCTCTCTCATTGGTGATCGATCACCTATCCGGTCGACTAAACTCACTTGATGGAACTCGGATTCAACTTGGTTGACCCCAAACTGAGTCTTGCAATTTTGAAAAAAAATTTATTCTAAACGTGTTTCTGTACTGCTTATCATTTCATATTTAATTTATCAAATTCTTTCGACAGTTCACTTCGAAATACTAACTACACATTTGCTCTGGCCAAATTCACGGAAAAAAAATATAAAAATTTCGCAAAAATTTAATCAAATCTAGTTACCAATAAGGTCACTTATGGCAGTCACAGCAGAGAAGATAAAAAAAAGTCATAAAATGTAACAAAATTGTACAGTATAAATATAAAAGCGCCCATACATAGTAACTGTTAGTATAATTTAAGAATATTATTGTTCAAACTATCGTCAGAAATCACCTCAATACCTCTAAATACAAAAGACAAAAATGAACCCCAGAAACTTCATGTCATCCATTCTCTGACAATCATGAACCCTCTTGCTTTGAGGAGGAGCACACAGACGCCACAAAAACGTTACTGGCTATCTATGAGGCTCCATTTCCGAGTGTACACTTGAGTCAATGTTTCAAATGCACTAGTTAACTCCGACTGAAGGTTTAAACAATAATAATTTTCTAAACAGTTATTAAAAAGTAAAAAAATTTAAATATTACTACCAAAAATTATTTTACTACAGTAATTCCAACTTGAAACGTCAAATTTCATAAGAATTGAACTTGCAATTCGCAAATTACATCTGAGATACAACTCTCTCCTTCAACAGAAACCTCAGTATGGTTTTCAAATCACAGAAATCTCAGCAATTTATCGTTTCCAAGTGAAAATACAAATTTTTTCGTTATACTAAATAAGAATAGATCATATGTACTAAAAAATACACGCACCACTGTAAACAAAACTAAAACATTTCCTAATTGAGAGCGGTCGCTTTGTTTGTAAGCGAACCTCTATACAAATATCCCTAACCGAATGAAACTGCATTATATCCTAACATAATTTCGTAATATTTTCCATGCAAACGCTCGAACTAAAAAAAAGGACATTTTTCATTTCTAATTCCAAATTAAAATTCAAATTAAAACATCCTTTTTAGAATACAATCTAAATTTGAACTAAAAATTTTACCATTGTCATTGAACTGGAAATAAAAATAAAAATCGGCCTATCTGTACAAATAAATTTGATTATTGAATGAATTTATAAAACGTAAAGAAAATTTTCTACACAAATTTCTGTAATTCAAAAAAATTATAATATCGAGATTTAGTAAAATGTGTACCGTAACTCACATTGGCCGCCAAAATAAAAATAAAATTTTCTGCCGCTTTTAGGCCTATATTTAATAAATTCAATGTTATGCGTGAAAGAGCTATTAGAATTTAAGTCAACATTTGTGCTTTTAAAGAAAAATCCTATGCTTATTTATGTTAAACCAATGAAAATTTTGTTAAATAACTAAAAATTTACTACTCAATAGACATACCGTAATAACGGTTAATCTCCGAACAATATTTTACGATAGGCCTACAAGAAATTCTTCTTAAGTACGATACAATAGCCATTTTACCAAATATGTCGGAATTGTCGTGAAATGAATCGAAAGAAACAGAGAGAGGAGAAAAAAATAATCAGCTTACCTACCAAAGTTATGGGTATATCAATATATGTAATTATATATATATAACTAATAAATACGTATTAGTTAATAAGTAAGTATATAATTAATGAGTATATAAAAAACAAAAAAAACTTATAAAAAATTTTACAACACAATTTTCTATTTCAGTTAAACGAATTCTGCTTATTTTGAAATTTAACACAATCCTATACGGCCCAATCTGACAATTTAATATCTTTAAGATTATTTCGATGTCCCTTAACTGTAACGTAACCTATATAGCGCGAAGCGAGCAAAGCAAAAAGCCCGTAAACCTATATCAAAATAATCCTATTATTATATACAGGCAATCGAAATATAATCAAAAATCTGCTAATGAAACCCAGAAAATTTCTCATGTTCATGAAATGGTTGTACTATATATGTATATATACCCAGAAATGCGATACAAATTTTCGCTGAAACACTTTGAAAGACCATATAAATTGTGTATCATACTGTATTTAAACTAACAATTCACTTACGTACAAATCATTATTCTTATTATTATGATTTTTACAATTATCACTAATTCCAAAAGTTTTAAACAAAAAGTAAAAAGGTAAGCTGAAAGATAGAGATGAAAAAAAAGAAATTTGAGTCTTCAGGCAGCACGATAATTTTCAAACTATACCCTCTCCAACCGAAATGAACAAAATTTAACGTAATAATGACTCGCAATACTGAGTCGGACAAACGAAAAGCAACGGAACTGGACGAAACAAATTGAATTCTTAGGCGCGAGTCAGGGACGCTATCAAGACGCGAAGGCAAGCGCCATTTTTAAATTTTATTTACAATGAAATTTTAAGGCATGAAAATCGAAATTTGCCTGCAAACGGGGTAAAATTTTGCATTTAGATATTTTAATAATCGAAATAAAATATTCATTAACGCTATTTGTTATTATACCGGGTTTTAAGAATTTTAATGGAAATACTAACACGTGGGTAAGCCTCACAAAATATGATGTAAGAGGACCACCGCTAGCACCAGATGTAGTGAACGGTTTATTATTTATCTTTTCTTCATTATTTACTTACGCTTCTTGCTACTTTACTATATCTCTATTGCTCTTTCTTTAATTTATCACTTTTTCGTCGTATAGTTTCCGGTAGCGACGCCGAGTTCTGACTCTAAAAGACCGTTACAAAACGAAGGGGGGGAAGGTATATCAATACTCTTATTAACACTTATTACGTTTTATTAATTTCGAAAGTGGTTTAGTTAATTAGGGGATATGGGAGTATGAAATCTTACTAAATATATTTCGGTCGGAGAGGGACACACACAACTTATTTATTCTACGTTACATTTTGCCCAACTACGCGTAACGCGTTCTGCCTCAAGACTGAAAAACCGTTATAGGTATAGTCCACTCTCAAAGCCTATTCAGTATTACCAACCCTACCCATTTTAAACAATTTGTTTCATAATTATTAGTAAATGATTTACATTAAACATTATCTTATTTAATTAAACAAAATTTAATATTCTTAACTAAGCATTACTACACTACTAATCCTCAGTTTTTTCTTTCAGTTGGTTCTGATCTGTGGTACGAGACACTGTGTTGCGCTATGGTGAACAATCAAAATATATCAACAGTTCACACCTGCTGAATACGCTGATATCCATTTCATTTATGGATTCTGTGATGGTAACAGCAGACCAGCAGTTGAGGAATATCGAAGACGTTTTCCGAACCGCCGAATACCGAACAGGCAAGTGTTTAGTAACACACACCAGAGATTAAGGGAAACAGGGACAATTGTTCCACGTAACCAAGAACATGTAGCACGACGGCCCGTTGTTGTGGAGGAGCGCATACTGGACCTAGTATAACGTAGCCCAACTACCAGTGTTCGAAGGATTTCTAGACGAATTGGTGAATCCGCATCACGTGTATGGCGAACTATACATGATGAGGGTTTGTATCCCTAGCATTTGCAATTCAACCGGATGGTTACGATAAACGTGTTCAATTTTGCCAGTGGATGGTTATGTATCGCCAAATGATGAAGCGCAATTCGTTCGGGATAGAATTAACGATAGACGAAATTCCCACTTGTGGTCCGACGATAATCCCCACGGTATCGTTGAAGGAAACTTTCAACATCGATTCTCGGTGAATGTTTGGTGCGGTGTAATTGGAGATCAGCTGATTGGACCCTTCGTTTTGGAAGAATGATTAACTACTGATATTTATCTGAACTTCCTGGCGAACGAATTGCCACTTTTGATGGAGGACGTGCCCTTGGAGACAAGGCGCAGGATGTTCTTTCAGCACGATGGGGCGCCACCACATTTTGGTCGTCATGTTACTGATTGCTTAAATCAGAGGTAGGGGAATCGTTGGATTGGTCGTGCTGGTCCAATATCGTGGCCCCCGAGATCTCCAGACTTAACCCCGTTAGATTTCTATTTATGGGGCCTTATGAAAGAGATGGTTTACAAGACCAAAGTACAAACGAGAGAGGAACTCTTGCTTCGGATTATGGATGCCGCTGCTTACATACGAGAACACCCCGAAATGATTCAATGGGCAATGGAGTCTTGTTTGGAACGAGCAAAGCTGTGCATTGAAAACCGAGGCGGACATTTTGAACAGTTATAAGGTGTATCTCATAAAATGTAGCAATAAATACATCAGATTAATACTCTCGTTCATTTTTTTCCGTGCACCTTAAAACGTCCGTAGCTCCGCAATGGTTGGAAATAGCACCTATGTTGTATTAAATTTTTTACTCTATATCACCCCCAAAATCACCCCCTAAAGTATGGCAGACCGGTTGTTTTAAGCCAGAGTGTAAACATGTTTAAAAATAGGCTGGACAAAGTTCTGGATACACTCAGGGTTTAAGACTGTCCTCACATATAATATCATTTAAGAAAGTAATATAACGTAACCGTGCTGGAGTTTGTTTAAACATTTCCTCCTACACTTAATTCTCCCCTACTTTAGAGAGACGTATCTGGTTCATTGTGTCCCACATAGCATGATCAACCATTAAGCAACTCATTTGTTTATCGCTTGCCTCATAAACATCTCTTGAATTCGCTGTAGCAACAACGGCTGATCACCCAAGAAACACTCATTCTCCTTAAGGGACAAGTACATCGAGATAGATACAGGGACCTCCCACTGATATTCTTCGCCGGAAAGAGATCTTCTCTCCTCTCGTGGTGGCACAGCACCACGAAGTATGAACGACTCAATATATCACTTGCTGCATAAACACCTTTCACAGCGGGAGACCCATGTTGAAACTTGGCGACATTCAAAGAGTTGGCAAACACATACACAGGACGGACGTCCAATTACAGAAAACACGCTCACACACTTGCAAGCCTTGTTAATATGTCTAAGAGAGTAGAAAAATATCTTGTAGAAACACATAATTTCCTAAAAAAAAATTAAAAAATGCATGTCATGGATTAGGTGAGGTAGAACTGCATTTCTGCCGACACAATTGTTTTTTTTTGGTTGGCTAGATTCACGTGACGGGTGAAGGCATGGTGTGGAAAATCTGATTTCTGTTCTTAATTCTTGTTTCCATATGTTCGTGGTTTTTGTGACGATACCAAGTGGTTGATGTGAGATCGGCACAACTATATTATTGGTTAGTTTATACAGCGGTGCTATCAATGTACTATGGCTGTGTGCATGGTGTAATTGTAGAGCTAGCTTATATATATTCTCCTTTTTCCTGTAAAAAATTTCTTGCCTACTTTACCAGTGTCAAGGTATATTTTCAACTTTTTTCATATTGGCCTCTGGCGTGGAGGGAGCGGAGGGTGGGGAGAAAGCCTTATGCTTTTCTATCTAGTTTTCTACTTTTTTTATGCAGAAAGGAAGGGCTAAAGGCGAATGCCCGCAGAAGAGCCGCACCCTCTATAGAACAAGAAATGAGCCAAAATCAAGGTCCAGGGTTTGAAGATGTCTAGACACTCTGCGTTTAAAAGATTGGAGGTCATGGATAGGGGCAGTGATGGGCATCGATACGTGAAAATCGCTAAAGCGATACCGATACATCGATACATGAAGAACGTCTTAGGCGATACCGATACGCCGATACTTTCTAGATGTCTTAAGCGATACCGATACCGATACATGCATCGCCGATACATGTATCGCCGGTACATTTTTATAATTATTCATTTAATATGTAGGTATTAGATATTATTGTTTATACTAGTAATTTGTACGCACTGTAAGTAAAATCAACGACATTTTAATGGGTTTTATAGATGTAAATAAAAACAATTGCTTTATTTAATGAAAGTATGTTTTAATTTTGTAGGATACATGAATGACTGAAAATATTACACTAACAATTAAAAGTAATTACTATTACATCAGGTTTTGAAGGGCACAAGAGACACAAGCAAGATAATTTAAGTCGCTCATCACAATTCGCAATCTTAAAATATTTACCGCAAGTTATTAGGACTGATTTTGACCAGTTGGTATCTTTAATTTTATGGAAATGATTTTCTGTCGCGTCATTTTCACCAGGTTGTTCCTTTTGTGGCTCACTCCCTGACGCGTTATTATTACTATTAATATCTTCACTCATTATCGCACAACTACTCGGCGTGACGTCTACTTAATGAGTGACTGATTGATAAGAAATGCCTCGGGGGACCAAGAGGAATCGCTGCGTTACAAGTATGAACCTGTTTAAACTCAACACCGAGTGGGCGTGGCCAATAGTGTTGCAACACCAATGAGCGTTTCTATATTATATGAGCGTTTCTATATTATGAGCGTTTCTATATTATGGTTAATTAATCTCAATAACACAAGTACAAACGTGTTTAAACGTTGCGCCGTACTGTGTGACGTGACCAGTAGAGTAGTACTGTCATTAAATAAATATTTAATAATATTATTATTTATGTATATTCATAATATAACTCAGTAGTGTCATATTATAACATCTATTTAAATATTTAAAAATTCTTATTAATGTATCGATGTATCGAAGTATCGATTTTTTTCGATACATTTAAGAAAATTGACCTTAGCGATACCGATAAATCGATACTTTTGTCAAGTAGCTAAAGCGATACCGATACCGATACAAAAGTATCGATCGATACGTATCGGCGATACATGTATCTAGATACTGTCCATCACTGGATAGGGGGAAAGATAGACTAAGGAAGATTGTTCCAGCGTTCACAGGTTAACTAGATGAAAGACTGAAAATACCGATTAACACTTGCCTCAGAGAGTTGGACAGAAAAGGAATAAGAAAGTGTAGAAAGTCTGGTGCTGCGTGCTCTCCTTAAAGGAGAAAGCATGCAGTTAGAGTCCAGAAGAGTAGTGTCCATTATAATAGTGATAGTAAAGAGAGAGTTAGGTAACATTGCAGAGAAAAGAGAGGGATTGAAGACAGTCAGTAAGAGGCGGGGAATTGATGAAACGAAAAGTCTTTGATCCCAAATGGTCAAGTACGGCTGTGTGGGTTGAGAACCCTATACATGAGAAGCACACTCTATACAGTGGCGGACAAGACCCCTGTACAGAGACAGCAACTGAGCGGGGCGAAGAAACCGTAGAGGCAGTACATTACACCTAACCTCTTTGAAGCTGTTTTGGAAAGAGAGTATATGTGATATTTCCAGGAAAGATCACGAGAAAAGGAAACGCCAAGAATGTTAAGAGAAAAGGAAGGATTGAGTTATGTGTTGTTGAAGGTAAGGGAATAGTTGCGTGAAAGATCGTGATGAGTAGACAGATGGCGAAACTGAGTTTTTGAGACATTGAAAGCCACAAGGATTTCTCTGCCCCAATCAGAGATACAGAAGAATGGGAGGTCAGGTGCTTTATATCCCCCCCGCGGGAATCATGAAGTTACTGTTGAGAGGAACGCTTTGGGAAACGGATGAAGTGAAGAGCGGAACCATCTGCATAGGAATGAATAGGACAGGAAGTGTGAATTAAAAGAAAGGTTTTGAAAGGATTTATCGGTATTCTTCACCATTCATCTACTCAACCGGTCAACTCTGAAACAACCTTCCTTAATACATCTTTCCCCCTATCTATGACCTCCAATCTTTCAAACGCAGAAAAAAAATCCTTCATTACCTCCACATCTCCCTCTCCTCAGCTGAAAATATACTACTGATGCTGGTAAAAAATGTTTGGAATGATAACTTCCAATTCGGAAATGACGCTGCGGGTGCAGCAAGATGTAGCACAATTCTTTAATTTCGCCATAAATAAACAGACATTAACAATTGACGATAATTAATTTTTAAATACATTTGATAAAATTAATTAGAATGAAAAATACGAGTATAAGACTTAATTATTGCAATTTCTTTTATTTTTTATAATTTTTACTAGTTTGGTATAAAAGACTGTTCACAAATAATTTTTTTTATACTATTCAATTAGACAAAGTAACATAAATTTTTGTTATCAAGTTTTTGACTTTAAAGTTGTATGAGCGTTTAATTTAACAGAATGAAAAGCGTAGAAGGGATGACTTTAATAGTTTCAATTTTGAATGTCATCATCACCATCATCATTATTAATTTAGACAAAAAATAGCGAAAAACCACAAATAAATAAGTTAAATAAGAAAAAGGAGAAGAAACAAAAAATGCTCTCACCATTCAGGTTTTCATTTTGTTTTTGATTAGTATAAGTTGAGCAATGTTTGAAATGTTTTCTAACGGAAACTTAATTAAAACTTTGCAGGAAAGCCTTTATCTGGATGCATCATAAACTTCACGTTCGTCGTATGTTTAAACATATAAAAAGGATAATAAAGAGGAGGGGGCAAACGATAGCAATAAAAAAAAAAAAATAAGACTAACATGAACGTAGATGTAGCTCGTAGAGTAAACTAACCCACTTTTTGTTTAACTTTACCTACTTTTTTTTTTTTCTTATCCTCTCCTTACTTTGCATGTCTGTAACTCTCTTTTCTTGCATGTTTGTAGTTTGCATGGTGTGACTGTGAGTTAAGACTGTGTTTGCATGGTTTGTAAGCGTTCTTATTTTACTTCTTTTCATCTTTCACCCCTCAAATTTTCAATGCACGTCTTGCAGCACATATGAGGGGCGAAATTTTTGTCCTGGTCCCCTAGCTTAATTCCAAAGTATGCTCTATACATTGTCTTCACAAATTTAGTGATTTGTGACTGGTTATTTGGCATGGTAACCGTCCCACATATGTAGCAGAATCTATTGGGATCATTTTTACACGCTCTATTCATTATGAAATATTTTATCTATATGCCTGAAAAGTAAAAAAAGATATTATACAAGTGAAACAAGTGATGATAGATGTTACTGTTCCAATTCCGCTTTGACAAAATCACGAAAAATTCTATTTTACTTATGAGGCCATAGCCGGATAATCTGAGCTGATTGAGAAAAACGGATTGCAGATTCGAAATCAGCAGGAAAACCTCTATAAGGATCACTTACAAAACCCTTGACAGCAAAATTGATGCATACCAGTGTTATCGATTTAAAACTAAAGATAGAATCTCTGGATCCAGAGGATCAAGTCATAATACTGTAGACTACTATCCACAAATATGTTACACTCTATATCTACTGTATTTATAACCGACATGCAAATATATCAGATCCAAAGAATCTAGTCAATTTCATTACGGTATCCATCAATACTAGTACCTTGTCAACGAAAAATAAGTCACGGTCCATATCGATTGCGGACCAAGTCAAAATTTACAACCATATACATTACAATATATATACTTAGGAGGAAAAGTGTAGGTGTGGCTGTAAAGAATGTACAGTAATGTAGAAATGTGTGTGCACCCATTTTGGGTCTCCCATTTAAAGGTGTTTGTGGGGCAAGTGAAGATCATGAGTTTTTCAATACCTCACAGTATATATATACACATATATATATATATATATATATATATATATATATATATATATATATATATATATATGTGTGTGTGTATATATATATATATATACACACACACACATATATATAATATATATATATATATATATACATACACACACACACACACACATATATATATATATATATATATATATATATATATATATATATATATATATATACATACATATATATATATATATACATATATATATACATACACATATATATATATATATATACATATATATATATATTATATATATATATATATATATATATATATATATATACTGTATATATGTATATACATATATACATATATATACATGATTCACACATACCGTGCATGGAACAAGGAACTCTTCTGGGAAAATTAAATCCACTATAGTCCGAATAAGTAATGGTAAATAACAAACACGATAGTTTTTTCTTTTTCAGGATGTTAGCCCGATGTGGGAAATGGGTCACTCGCAAAGAGGCCCCAAAAATATATTCGGACTATAGTGGATTTAACTCGTTGCCCACGTCGGGCTAACATCATGAAAAAGAAAAACTATATTGTTTGTCATTTACCATTACTTATTCGGACTATAGTGGATTTAATTTTCCCAGAAGTGTTCCTTGTTCCATGAAAAACCTCAGGGGACCATTTTGAGTTTTATATATATATATATATATATATATATATATATATATATATATATACCCTCTGATATTATTACATATGACATTATTACCTATTAGTCCGGTAGCACAGACCCTGATTTTACTGGAACCCTGCATTGTTTGTTATAAAGCAAATTTGTACATATTTTGTAAGCTTATACTACCCCATTCAAGAATCCATCGGGTGTACACCTGACCCCCGCTTGGCTTTTTCAATATGGCTGGCGAAACTGAAAAATCCCATATCCTGGTCAATACTTGATGGATTTTGATGATCTTGGTGTCATTTCTAGGGGTTTTTAGGATGATGAGTCGATCTGGAGGGGTTGCAGATACTTTGGGAGTCGTTTTGACCCACATTCGTCAATACTCAAGGTCATTGGAGGTCAAACGCCCCCCCGAAATAAGGAATATCCCATATCCCGGGCAGTCGTGGAGATATTTTGGTGATCTTACTGTCGTTTTTATGGTTTTGGGCAAGACTGAGTAGTTCTATAGCGTTTAAAATGAAATCAGGGATTATTTTCCCCATGGAAAGGTGAAGTCCAATATGTCTAATTATTCCTCTTATTTTTTTAGGTTGTTGAGATTATTGCTGATGGTGCTGCCCACCTGGTGGTTTGATGACGTCTTGGTTGTGCTGATTCCAAAATTTTTTTTTACTGCTGAATATGGAGAATATACCAGGTGAGCATTGTTTAGTTTTCATTTGCTGAGGATAAATTATTTCAATGCGATTTGTACTCTGAAGAATGGGTAAACAAAATTCTTATTTTTCAGGTTGTTCTACAAAAGCTGCAGACGAATGTTTCTTCAAGGATTTCCTTCGTAGCTGTTCTGGAGGTCAGAAAGGTCTTTCAAATTGTGGGAGAATTCAGAAAATCATAGAGAGCAGCAACATCAGATGGCAGCCAGATGTTCGAGCGAGACTAGAGCCTCTCTTGGAAGATGGAGCAAAAATCCTTTGTTGTCACAAGAACTGCGTTTCCACTTATATGTCCAAGCGGAATTTATCAGCATTCATAAAAAAGAGAGAATGTGATACCCCTAGAGTGGAGCCAAAAAGACTACGTAGTGCTGTTCTCAGTGAAGGCCCAGTATATGACCCTAAAAAACACTGTCTCTTTTGTTTGAAAGTCAGTGAGTGTATATTACCCGAGAAATATGACATCAAAGTTCCGGTGCAATACCGCATTCCAGCATCTAGGCTTATGACCGATAAGCTTGGTGATAAAAAAACAAATTACAAAGATGTGTTGATAGAAAAGTGTAAACTGAAAAATGATGAGCAGGGACAAGTTGTACTCAGTAGGTTGTTGGGCATGAAAGGAGATTTACCGGCTGAAGAAGCCCGATACCATAAAGATTGTATGTCTACCTTTCATGTTGAGGTTGAGAGAGCTTGCCAGAATAAGTCAAGGGTTGAACCTGAAGACCGCCTCTTCATTGCTTTGTGTGTAGAATTGTCGAAGGACAAAATGAAACCATGGATTTCAATTGAAGTAGAGAAGCTTTACAAAGAGTCAGGTGGTGAGAAGTTGTCATGTAGGTCGCTCATTGTAAAAGTTAAATATTACTTCAAAGACGAAATTGTAGACTTACATGGGGATGGTATCGCTACGTTGTTAGTTTTCAAAAACTATGCTGCCTCATACCTGAATATTGCAAAAGATTGTGAGGAATCTGTTGATATTGATGAGTGTGTGAAGAAGCTGGGCAAGCAAATCGCGAGTGAGTGCAAAAAGAACAAGGAAGAATTCACTTCTTATCGTACTCACATAGACAAATATATTGCTTCCGAATGTATGAGTGATGTTCTTATGCAATTGCTTACTCATGTAAGTACGAAATTCTCTGACTCCCTGCAATCCATAATGGTTGGAAACATTGTAGCAAGTGTTGTTACAAATCAGCCTACTCCACTCCAAATAGCACTGGGTGTTCTCATAGGTGACCATAAGCAAATCATTAAAGAGTTGTACAAGTACAATGTAACTTGTTCTTATGATGAAGTGCAGCGTTTTATGCGCTCAGCTGCTGTTGTTGCAGCAAGAGATGCTGTGTGGTCGGGTTTGAATGATGCTGCACCTGCTGGTCTTGTGCGAGTTATAATTGACAACTTTGATGCAGTTATTCACTCCCAAAATTGTAGATTAAACTGTCACAACCTTGCAGCTATTGTAACACAGCCCAGATCACTTGAAAACGACAGTGCGAAGGTCATTCCTAGACTATCAAAACAAGAAATGTCAGTTCCCATAAATTATGAGCTGGAAGTGGAGGCAACCTGCTCATTTGGGCCTTGTGAGAAGGTTACAAGAGCAGCCGAAGTGTCACTTCACCGTGCAGAAGAGCTAGATCTGGAGTTCCTCAGATGGATACTGTTTGTCGCTGGCACCCCTGAGTACAATGGCTTCAACACCCGCCATTGTAGAGAGGCGGGAATGATGCCAGCTAAGAAGTCGGCCATCAAGTATATGCCACTCATTAATATGAAGCCAGCGGACCATAACACTGTCAACAATGCAATCAACAATGGCATTAAAGTGACGAGGGAGTCCAACCAAAGTGTTTTGGTCATCACAGCAGATCAACAGATCTACAAGGTTATAGTGGACATCCTGTTCCATACACGAAGTCTTCTGACTGATGTGGTTGCCATCCTTCGTGAAATGTACTTGGTGATGGACTTCTTTGGTGCGATTGGCAGTCTAGCAGCAGGAAGTGGCCTGAAAGAAGTTCTCTGTGGCACATTCGGTTCAGTGGATAAAATGCTAGAAGGAAAAAAGTACCCTCAAAATGCCCGTGCACTTCGCATGCTGACTGAAGAAGCTCTCAGACCTGTATTCTTGAAGTATGGTAAGCGTATGAATACCATGGCTGACTTGATGCAAGTCCTTGAAGAACTGGCCTCTGCTAGCAGAACAACTCATATGTGGGTTGACATCATCATCAAGCCAACTTTTCTCATCATGAAATACACGCGCAGTACACATGAAGGTGATCATGCTCTGGCCATTCAAACAGCTGAAAATATGTTGCCATATTTCTTCGCTGCTGGGCATCACAACTACAGTAGATATGGCCTCTTCTTCGTTCGATCTATGACGTGGTTACCTGAAGAAGTCTTAGATGCATTTATGAGAGGAGAGGGTTCTATGCATCACATGGATGGACTCTGGAATGGGGTGCCAACCGACCAGTTCCTGGAGAGTACCTGGATGCGTAGTGGGAAGGGCCCTAGTGGTGTCATTGGCAACACGCAAAATCCACAAGTGATGGCCACGTGGGTATACAGCCTCAATGCTCGTGTGAGTCTGCTGACCTCCTAGATATGAGTGAGCACCTAGAAACATTCCATCTGTACCACAAAGAGGAGAGAGGAGGTCGCATCAAACATGATGGAGAAGATCGCCAATCACTTCATGATTCCCTTTCTAAGTGCATGGACCCAATGGATCCAGAGTCACATCCAAGAGGCAACTTATACAATATTCAGACAGGGCAGCTTGCATCTCCAGATGCCAATGCCGATAGAGCTGTTAGTATAGTATTGGAAAGACGCAACTGGCACAGTACGAGTCATCATGGCCACAAGGCTTTTATGGCACCATTTCCAAACATGTCATCACCTTTGCAAGTAAAACGAAACATATCAAGGTGGGTGCCCACTTGGTTATGGACCAAGAAGCGATTTATGCACGCGTCATCGGTTTGCTGATGAGCGAACGCGAACGCGAAATTGACCCATGTATTCTCAACAGAGCTTGCGGCATACCCACCCGCACTGTTCCAACCAGATGGCTTAATGAGAACTGCAGCTAAGTCCGCATTGAAGCAGAACTTGGGAGTGGAAACATCCTCTCGAACATGGGGTCGACCAACAGTTGTTATCATGGATGTGTCAGCTGTTTTGTGGACAGTCGACTGGCCTGCTAGTGGCATAGTTGCTACATTTATCCAAACCTTCAAAGTATGGCTACCGAAACATCTTTCTCATGCATCTGTAGCACTAGCTTTTGATCGCTACTATGATTTCTCTCCGAAATCAAACACTCGGGCAATGAGAAGCAAGAGCAGCAGAGTTCATAAGCTGGACCTCAACACCCCATTGCCTACAAGAGACGCTGTTCTCACGTGCACCGCGAAGAAGGAGCAACTAAACAGGCTGCTCTGTGAGCAAATCCTTGCTGACAGTGAGTATCTCGCAACTGTAACCCAAGACCATGAGCTAGTGCTTGCAGGATGGAAGACCATACCGACTTCCATTGTGCGAGGCAGGAGTCGAGCAGCATTGGAGCTCTCATCATCTCATGAAGAGGCTGACGTGATAATAACACAACACGCTATCGCACAAGCTGAGAAAGATTCTGATGCGCGCATCTCAATCATTTGTGATGACACAGACGTGTTTGCCATGCTGACTCACTTCTATGAATTTAAGAAACTAGGCTGTTCCATGATGGAGTCTCCAGTGAAGTGGCAGAAAATCAGTGGACATCCGAGCAACTGTAACCCAGCACAAAGACATCATCCCACAAATCCTCAAACTACACGCTTTGAGTGGTTGTGACACAGTTGCAGCAATACATGGCATCGACAAAGCCACTGCCATTGCCACAGCCAAGAAGGGTCGGAAGCTAGACAAGCAGGGGTCCCTTGATGCATGCTTTTACCATATCGAGAAAGAGGCAACAGCGTTCATTGTTGCATGCTATCGGGATAAGAAATCCTCATCTCTTACTGAGTGTCGTCAGCGAGTATTGGCTCAGAAGACAGAGAAGTCGGGAACTGCTGTACCCAAACTATGTTCTCTATCACCAACAACTGAAGCTTTCCATCAAAATGTGCTCAGAGCCACTACACTGTGGCGAACTGGCTCGATGCACTAAAGTGGGTGGGAGAGAGACGAACCAAGCAGAGTTCTCATCCCAAAAACAGTTGGTGAAGGAGTGTGCTTAGCACCAGATGAAGTTTTGAAGCTAGTCAGATGTGGGTGTGAAACACAATCAGCATGCAGGGGGAGTCGCTGCGGCTGCATGGGACGCGGAATCCCTTGCACAATGTTCTGTGCATGTGGCAGCGGCTTGGATTGCAACAATCCATTGACCCAAAGTGCAAACGAAGAGCAGACTGATGATCCTGACGATCCTGACACAACCATGTCTTTTGATATTTGCCCCCAATAAATGGTTACCTAATGTGAATAACTGCATCAAAGTTGTCAATGCCAATCCCCCAGCTAGGTGTGAGCTTTGTTTTGCTTACGAGGTCATATCTTGTAGCTTTGCAACCTTCCATAGAATACATGTGTCCTGCACTTCAGCGTAAATTGTGGTTTATATCCGAATATCCATATAATGTGGGTTATGTCATTTAAGCATTATGATCTGGTTTTATCTGCAGAAAAGATGTTAGGTGCTCAGCAGTTAGCTAGATTGTAGAAATTGTCACCGAAATAAAGCAAATACAGTGATGTCAACTGTGGCATTATCATATTTCAAGGCCAAACTTTAACCTCAAATGACCTTGACTTGATCCATGGAGTTGCAAAATGATATCCTACTGTAATCATGTGCCTATAGTACTACTCAGTCTCGCCCAAAACCATAAAAACGACAGTAAGATCACCAAAATAACTCCACGACTGCCAGGGATATGGGATATTCCTTATTTCGGGGGGGGGGGGGGGCGTTTGACCTCCAATGACCTTGGGAGTCGTTTTGACCCACATTTGTCAATACTCAAAGTATCTGCAACCCCTCCAGATCGACTCATCATCCTAAAAACCTCTAGAAATTACACCAATATCATCAAAATCCATCAAGTATTAACCAGGATATGGGATTTTTCAGTTTCGCCGGCCATCTTGGAAAATGGCGGCGAAATTGAAAAATCCAAGCGGGGGTCAGTTGTACACCCGATGGATTCTTGAATGGGGTGGTATAAGCTTTCAAAGTATGTGAAGATTTGCTTTATAACAAACAATGCAGGGTTTCCACCCGGTGCAACCGCACAAAATGGCAATTTCACCTTTTTCATTTTGGTTCTTTTCAGTTTGGCGTACCGCGGATTTTGGAACTGAAAATGTGTATACTAATAAATTTATATATCCTAATAACGAAAATGACATTATTTTCCTGGAGAAATATGCGCATTGCGCAACATACGAAAAAAATTGCATTTATATGCGCACTAGTTTGCATGGCGCATGACCGTTATTTAAATTATGTAGTGTTATGTAATGGGTTTTACAAAATAAAACGCAGATATCCTTTATTTATTAAAATTTGCAATATTTAATATTTTAATAAATAAATCTTCATTTGCATACCTTTTTCTCCATACGAACTCATATAAACAGTAATTTTTGTTGTTATTGATGTTTATTTGTTGCCTGCGTAGAACTAGTTTAGTTTGAATATTAGGTTACGTTAAGTCATGATATTTTCGTTAGTTTTAACGAAAATATCACGACTTAACCTAACCACTCGTCAAGGGCGTACAGTTGACCTAACCGGCCATTCAATTGACCTAACCGGGCATTCAATTGACTGGGGGCCGCATAGCAACCTCGTATGCGGACGTCATGAGCGGTGTAAACTATGATAGATAACGGTCATGCGCCATGCAAACTAGTGCGCATATAAATGCAATTTTTTTCGTATGTTGCGCATATTTCTCCAGGAAAATAATGTTATTTTCGTTATTAGAATATAAAAATTTATACCTAGACTCGTTATAGTCATGAAACTTAGATAAAATATAATGCAGTGGTTTATTTTAATGTAATGATTTTTATTGTATTAACATTATTTTTATTTACTTATAATGATATTTGTTATATCGAACTTATTCTGCGTTACAGACTTTAACGGTTTTTCTATACAGTACTGCATTTCGTTTAACTGCATAAATGCATGGCTGACACGGCAGCGTGTGGGGAAGTCGAAACACGAAATAGATTTTATGACTTCATTCAATTTAACTTTTGAAACACGGTGATTAAAGGTTGGGTAAACTGAGGTGAATATGACATTGAAAGAGAGAGAGGTCTCGTCTGCCTAAGCCGACTATAATTAAAGGAATTTACATTAAAAAGTACTATGAAACACAGTACTTCTTGCGATCACAACTTTCAGCGAAAATCTGTTTTAAAATGAGGCGCAAAGTTGCCAACTGGAAGTTTTAAAATCTCTCTCTCTCTCTCTCTCTCTCTCTCTCTCTCTCTCTCTCTCTCTCTCTCTCTCTCATTTTCTCCGCAGGGGGTATAAAGGTTATGCACATTCTTCTGGGTGTTGTAAACTTTATACTTGGGGTGTGACAGCCCTCCGGTCCCGAGTCGTGGGATTCTAGAGAAATTGGCTGCCAGTTCCTTTAGGTTCTCTCTCTCTCTTTCGGGAGGGCGGGTGAAGTCTATTGTACAATCCTGTCCCGTGGGTTATTAGGACCCCATCCCATCCCTGCTCTGTCCTTTTAGCTTACGTTAAGGATGTTCTCCTCTGACTGCAAAAAAAAAATAAAAACCTTTTCTTTTAGTATTAAGTCTTTTTCTTTTCTTTTACTATTAGGACCCTACTGCTACCTCATGCGTGGGAAGAGAGGCTTTGGAACCTCTATAAATAACACCATTTAACGCTCGTAGGTTGTGAGAGACTGGGATGGAGGGGTTCCAGGCGTAGGGGCGCGATGAATGGAGTGTGGCTAGTGCCCCGTTAAGCCCATTCCTAACGCGTAATGGCCTGACCAGCCCCCTGCGACCGTTCTTTGGTGACCAATTGATGGTGCTTGGCTGTACTGCTCTTAGGTGAGAGAGCTTTACTTCCCAGTTGGCTACCAGGCCAGCGTAAACTCTCGGGCGTAGTCTCTGGGTCTGGTGGGATATCCCTTAAACACTGGATTCTAAGAGTCTGGCCGCTTGTGAGTGACTAGTAAGACTTAGTGAGGGGCTGCATCTCGCTGTCGCTTCTGGCGGGAAATCCGTGATGCCTGCGTCGCGAGTGTTTGTCAGTTGATAGCTGCGACACGTTTGGGACTGTCCGGCCCTGGAGACCCTTGGTCGGTGCGGCGGCAGCGAGAGGTGTAGTCTTCTGGATGGGATGAACGTCACTTGCAAATAGGTGGATGCGTCTACGCGCGGGAAGAATTCACCCCCCCTCCTTTTTTATATACTGGTCAGAACGTTTTTGATAGTTTTCATTGCTACAACGCTTTATCTTATTCAGTGTCTTCAGAGTTCGAAAAAAAAAAGTTACAATGACTGGACCGCAGAAACTGAAGGCTGAATGTGCGAGGTGTGAAGTAAATCAGTGGGTGACGAACTTCAAAGAAGCCTGCTTCGAGAAGATCAACTACTCCAGCATGTGCCGCTTTTGCGAACTCATGCGGTTTTACGAGAAGCTAGAGGAGAGGGTTCGGCGGCTCGAGTCGTCCAGACCGGCTGTTGGAGGTGCGGCGGTCATTGACGCGGCTGCGCCCTCCACCCTGGAGCTCATTGATAGGATAGCTGCAATGGAAAAGAGATCCAACGATGGACTCGACAGAGCTCGGGACCGCGGAGAAAGGGTAGAGGTGCAACCGGTGGCTAGGGTACAAAATCAGTGAAGAATCGCCAGCGACCCACGTGGAATGCACGGAACGGCGGCGTAAGGTGGAAGGCGTAAAGAAGAGGCCGATAGAGAAGGGTGGGAAGGGGCCGATAAAGAAAAAGGGTGGGAAGGGGCCTAATGATGGCCCAAAGGAACCGAAGGATGTAGCTGCCGGTCGGGGTGGGTCGGGTGGTGTAGGTGCGTCTATGGGTGGCGACGGGTATCGAAAGGTCTCGGGCAAGAAGGCTGCGAAGCCGAAGCCTGAGACCCCAGTTGCCCCTGTCAGGACCTCCAACCGCTTTAATCTCCTGTGCTCGAAGGAGGTAGACACCGATTTGATTGGGGACGCGCAGATCAGGGGCCAGGAGAAGTACTTTGCTTCTGCAAACGGGATGGGAGGAAGTTAAGGTGCTTACCTGGGCGGGGAACGGCGCACTTAAGGAAGGAGGTAGATAGCTGCGCGTGGCTAGTCGGAGGACTGCGATCGTTGTCCACGCTGGTGGCAACGACCTGTTCCTCAATGGCGGTAGGGTAGGTTTTACAGAAGGGATCATCACCGAGATCATGTCTCTTGCGGATGATCTAAAACTGAAGACAGACAGGAAAATGTTGATGGGTATTGTACCGCGGATGAATGTCAGTGATCACGCCCTCAGTAAGGTCATTGGTATCAACGAGAGGGTGCAAGACTTGTGCGTCCCGCTGGGCGTGAGGTTTATTGACCCCTTCGACGCATTTTCGGGTAGTTGGGACCTTTACCAGAGGGATGGTGTCCACCTCAATGACAAGGGTAAAGGTATGCTAGGCGCGCTGCTCGACCGGCACCTCTACAGAATAGTGAGGTTGAGCCCGGGGTGAGATGACGGGCCCCCACCGCGGAGAGATGATGTTGAGCCGGTGGCAGATGTACGTTGCGTCGAGGTACAGGTGGGTGACCCTCAGTGGTGTAGTGCTGTGGGAACGCGTGGGAACGGCGTTCCCTTACTTTTTTTGGTAGACGGAACGGCGTTCCCTCACTATTTCAAATAAATCCGAACTTACAAATCTCTAACGTCATGAAATTTTAATTCCCACCCCTAGAAGAAATATGAGAAAGAATCATTAACTGCTTCATTTCTTTTAGCTTCGACTGAGGCAATGCTAGCATATAAAGATCTGGTGAAACAGTCACCACGGCGTACCAGTTGTTAACTTGTTTTTAGTTAATCATTCCAGTTGTTAGCTATTTTTATTGATCGTACTGGATGTCGTATATCTAATGACACTGGAAATACTGCATCTTCAACCTTGGAATATATCCTAATATCCAGTGCATATGACCTCAAAATATCCCTGAAATTGGTCAGATTTCAAAAGATTTCCCGGGGGGCTTACAGTGCCCCCGGACCCCCATCTGTATGGGCTCGCCGCGCTCGCCATTGTCCCCCCCCGCATCTGAGTAACACTTTCAAAATGCGTTCCCTCACTTCTTTATTTAGCACTACACCACTGGTGACCCTCCTTCCACGTTGGAGGGGGTTCAGGCTACTGCGGAAGCTGTACCCTCGTTGGTGAGGGGCTCTTCAACCCCAGACAGCCCTGGCTGTTCGGGAAACGGTTCGAGCTAGGGGGCGGTCAGAATAGGGAAGGCTCCTCCGTGCAATGCTTTTTAATGTTAGGTCGATTACGAGCTACGGGCGCTCTTAGCATCAGAATGCCAGGATATCGTTGCTATCACCGAGTCCTGGATTTATACTGGGGAGTTCGAAATTCCCGGGTATAGAATATTTCGCAAAGACCGCACCCGTGGGGAGGGGGGGCGTACTAATATACGTCAGGGACACGTTGAGTCATGTTGACTGCCAGTTCCGGTCGGAATGGGAGCTGCTTGGCGTCGATCTGAACGTGGGAGGGACGAACTATAGGTTAATCTTGGTGTCCAGAACTCCGCATCTCCTCCTCGAGGAGGATACAGCCCTTTACACGGAACTCCGTAGCCTGCTTGGGGATAGAGTGTGTGTAGTTTTAGGAGACTTCAACTGTCGCGGCATAAGTTGGGAAGACAGGACTGCTGATGCTGAAGGGAGGAGGCTAGTTGACTTTGCTAATGAGAACTTCCTCACTCAGTGGGTCAATGATCCTACACGAGGCGAAAGCGTTCTAGACTTAGTATTCACGGCCGAAGACAACCTCGTCACTGGCCTCACCGTTGACGAATCGTTGGCGGGAGTTATCACGGTCTGATTAGGCTCCATATCTGCGCCCTTCGGGTGAAGCGTAGTAACTCGAGAGGTAGTAAGCTTGATCTACTGTGGGCGGACTTTGTTAGCCTCCGGGATAGCGTAGATGAGATGGGGTTAGAGGTCGGCGGCGATGTTGAGGGAGTGTGGAGTGCATTCCGGGACGAGTTTATGGTGCTGCAGTCTGCTGCCATACCCTCAAAACCGGTCACCCCTGCTTCAACGCAGCCTAAATGGTTCAGTCGAGACATCGCTTCGGCTATCCGAAATAGGAAAGTAGCGTATAGGAGGGCGAAGCAAGAAGGTGCTGGCCTGGATGGTGTTCGGTGTACCGCGACAGTCGTTGCCGATAGAATAGACAAACTGAGCGCGTTTAAAGCTCCTGGGTCAGACCAGTTCCTTCGCAGAGTGTTGCGGGAGGTGCGCGAGCAGGTGACTCCCCACCTGTCTACAGTCTTCAACAAATCGTTGAAGACGGGCCAGGTGCCTGGTGATTGGAGGGAAGCCAATGTGACCCCTATCTTTAAGAAAGGGGATCACGAAATTCCAGGGAACTATCGTCCCATTAGTCACACTTCGGTTGTAGGTAAATTATTAGAGGGGATAATAGCGGATAGGATCGTTGACCATTTGGATTCCTACAAGCTGCTTGGGGACTCCCAACATGGGTTTAGACGGCATAGGTCGTGTCTCACCAACTTGGTCGAGTTTTTCCACGTTATGTTGAGTGAGTATGATAAGAGTAAGGCGAGTGATATACTTTATCTCGACTTTGAGAAAGCCTTTGATAAGGTACCTCACCGCCGGCTAATGGCGAAAGTCCGCGCGCTGGAGACCAAATCTTGCACACTATTTGAGGGTGCAGAAAATTTTCCATGGCACCCGTTGCCATTGGTACCTCCTCGGTATGGGCCGCAATGCCTTTTGAGGTACTTCTTTTCCTTGTAACTCCTCGTAACTCTCTCTCTCTCTCTCTCTCTCTCTCTCTAAGGGTGGGAATGGGCCTATAAAGAAAAATGGGTAGAAGGGGACAACTGATGGCCCTAATAAACTGAAGAATGTAGCTGCCGGTCGGGGTGGGTCGGTTGGTGTAAGTGCGGCTGAGTCTATGGGTGGCGACGGGTATCGAACGGTATCGGGCAAGAAGGCTGCGAAGCCGAGACCTGAGACCCCGATGGCCGCTCTCAGGACCTCCAACCGCTTTAGTCTCCTGTGCGCGAAGGAGGAAGACACCGTTTTGATTGGGGACTCGCAGATCAGGGGCCAGGAGAAGTACTTTGCTTCTGCAAACCGAGACAGGAGGAAGGGAAGGCGCTTACCCGGTCGGGGAACGGCGCATTTAAGGAAGGAATTAGAGAAGCTGCGTGTGGCTAGTCGGAGGACTGCGATCGTTGTCCACGCTGGTGGCAACGACCTGTTCCTCAAAGGCGGTAGGGTAGGTTCGACGGAAGGGATCATTACCGAGATCATGTCTCTTGCGGATGATCTAAAACTTAAGACAGACAGGGAAATTGATGCGTATTTTACCGCGGATGAATGCCAGTGACCACGCACTCATTAAGGTCATTGGCATCAACGAGAGGGTGCAAGACTTGTGCGTCCCACTGGGCGTGAGGATTGTTGACCGGTTCGACGCGTTTTCGGGTAGGTGGGACCTTTATCAGAGGGATGGTGTCCACCTCAATGTCAAAGGTAAAGGTGTGCTAGGCACGCTGCTTGACCGGCACCTATATCGTATGGTGAGGTTAAGCCCGGGGATTGATGATGGGCTCCCACCGGGGAGATATGATGTTGAGCCGGTGGCGGACGTACCTTCAACTGAAGGGTGCGTCCATGTTTAGGTGGGTGACCCTCCTTCCCTTTGGAGGGGGCTCAGCCTCCTGCGGAAGTTGCCCCCTCGTTGGTGAGGGGCTCTTGAACTCCCGACATCCCTGGTTGTTCGGGAAACGGGTCGTGCTAGGGGGCGGTCAGAATAGGGAAGGCTCCCTCCGTGCAGTTCTTTTTAATACTAGGACGATTAGGAATAAGTTTTGCGAGCTACGGGCGCTCGTAGCATTAGAATACCAAGATATCATTGCTATCACCGAGTCCTGGATTCATACTGATCGTAGGGACTACGTTAGGGAGTTCGAAATTCCAGGGTATAGAATGTTTCGAAAAAGACCGCACCCGTGGAGAGGGGGGTGGGGTACTAATATACGTCAGGGACACGTTGAGTCCTGTTAACTGCCAGTTCCGGTCGGAATGGGAGCTGCTTGGCGTCGATCTGAACGTGGGAGGGACGAACTACGGGGCTCCAATAAACCTTAGTTCCCCCCGCCCATGGCCTAAACCACTAGAGGTACAGTAAAACTAAACATACCTTACAAAAGAGAATTTAATCCTGCACTTAATGAGAAACAACTAAAACTTGGTGTTCCCGCCATTGGCTTCCAAGACAGCCTGAATTCGCTTTGGGTAGCTTGCCAAAAGTGACGTGAATAGATCTTGATCGTTACGCAAATTTGCTAAAACAGTTTCAATGTGTTGCGTCATTGTATCCTTCGAAAATCGATTTGCTGCAGGTTCTTGAAACAAGAGACATTCAACCTTGTCCTTTATAACTGATCCAATGTGTTCACAGACGTTCAGGTCAGGAGAATTTCCTGGCCATTCTTCATTTCCAAAGAAATCGATCTCATGGTTCCGCAACAACTGTTGAGTGGCTAATGCTTTAAAGCAGGGGTCCTTATCTTGCAAAAGTGTGACCTGATCGACATCCATAACATTGTTTGGGTTTCTTAGAAAAGGAATGAAATGCTGAGATAGAATAATATCACGAAAATACTGTCCATCCCAACTCTGACCATTTGGCTTCAGCACCCACATGAGCTTCTTTGCAGTAAACAAAACAAACACACCAACACAGTCTGGACTTTTTAATAATTCGTGATGATGTTCATTGTCATCGATTTCATCTGGTGTTGTGGCCCACACTCGATCATTTTGGTAGTTGGGCCGACGTGTTACGTAAACAAAAAATTCATCGGAGACAGCTAAATGCATGCAATCATCCACATCCCACTCTTCAAGATAATGGGCAAACCACATTCTGTCATCGATGTTAAGTTGAGTTTTTCTTGGCTTTGGAAGTTCATGCCAAGGCTTTAAACCTTGCCTATGACGATACAGACGAATGATCTCACCACTAACGATCTTTCCTCTCGACACTTCGATCTCTCTAGAAAGTTTAGCACAGCTGTTTTTCCGCTTATGCGTACCGCTTTCAATGATGTCCTTTGTTTCCTGCGAGAGTGGCAAATTTAGGCGCCCAGATTTGGTTGTATCCATTTCACGAGCTTCCCGAAATGTTATTGCTCGTATGCGATCTATCACACGTTGCCTCTCCGAATCACTAATTAATTGAGAAGCCATTATATTATCATTTTAACAGCTAGAGTAATTTTAATACCTGCAATAAATAAAGAATTTTATATATTTTTATAATTACTAAAATCTATTTCGATATAAGTAAACATGTAAGCTGCAAATGGGGGGACTAAGGTTTTTTGGAACCCCTTATAGGTTAATCTTTGTGTCCAGACCTCCGCATCTCCTCCTCGAGGAATATACAGCCCTGTACACCGAACTCCGTAGCCTACTAGGGGATAGGGTGTGTGTAGTTTTAGGAGACTTCAACTGTCGCGGCATAAATTGGGAAGACAGGGCTGCTGATGCTGAAGGGAGGAGGCTAGTTGACTTTGCTGATGAGAACTTCCTCACTCAGTGGGTCAATGATCCTATACGAGGCGAAAGCGTTTTAAACTTAGTATTCACGACTGAAGACAACCTCGTCACTGGCCTCACCGTTGACGAATCGTTGGGCGGGAGTGATCACGGTCTGATTAGGCTCCGTGTCTGCGTCCTCGGGTGAAGCGTAGTAACTCGAGAGGCAATAAGCTCGATCTACTGCGGGCGGTCTTTGTTAGCCTCCGGGATAGCGTAGGTGAGATGAGGTTAGAAGTCGGCGGCGATGTTGAGGAAGTGTGAAGTGCATTCCGAGACGAGTTTATGGTGCTGCAGTCTGCTGCCATACCCTCAAAACCGGTCACCCATGCTCAACGCAGCCTAAGTGGTTCAGTCGTGACATCGCTTCGACTATCCGAAATAGGAAAGCTGCGTATAGGAGGGCGAAGGCCAATCGTTCCCACGAGAACACTGAGGCGTATGTCTGCCTGTGCAGGGAAGTGAAGGCAAGGGTTTGGCTAGCGAAACATAACGAAGAACTACGGGTGGCAAGCCTCTGTAAGGGGAATCCTAAGGACCTAAGGAGTTCTTCAGTTATGTTAATAGTAGAAATCCCATTCGAAGGATGATAGGTCCGTTAAAGGACCGAAGCGGCGCTCTGCGGACCTCCGACGCGGACATCGCTAATTTGCTGAATGAGTACTTTGCGGGAGTGTTCACCTGGGAGGACACCCGCGTCATCCCCGAGCCAGGCGTCAGGCACGAAGGTGCTGGCCTGGATAGGTTAGGATTGGTTAGGTTAAGTCATGATATTTTCGTTAAAACTAACGAAAATATCATGACTTAACCTAACCAATCGTCAAGGGCGTACAGTTAACCTAACCTGGCATTCAATTGACCGGAGGCAACTCGCAAGTATAGATCACAGCACTGCATTATCACATGTTCACACTGCAGCAATAATATTCAGTCTAAAATACGCCTAAGCAGGCAACAAATAAAAATTAATAACAACAAAAATTACTTTTTATGCAAGTTCGTATGGAGAAAAAGGTATGCAAATGAAGATTTATTTATTAAAATATTGTCTTTTGAAATCTTATTTGCAGAGTGCTGTTTTCAGAAATGCGGGGGAAAAGGAATTAGTGCCCAAATTTCTAATTAATAATCAAGTCAAATTGCATTAATTAAGAATCACATTAGGGGGGGTTCTTAATCTAAATTTTGCTCGAGACAAGCGTAAAATTTGGAGACACCATTTCTAAGCACGATTTTATATTTAAATTTTTTTTCCGAAACATCTTACCCCCCCCTGTACACCCCCTCTGAAGGCATACATATGTGTATTTTCTGTTTTTCTGCTATATAATCGATATTTATTGCCAGATGTGCTTTGTAATATGTCCTTTATAGGGTTTTCAGGGTCGCAGAACACGAATACGCATTCGTCGTGGAACTTTGAAAAATCATTATGGCGGAAATCCAAGGTGGCGGTCAAAATCACAAATTTTTGTGCATTTGAAAGTGAAATGTGGATGGAAATACTACAAACATCCATTATACTATATTTAATTGGGGGTTTGCGACAACACTGTACAGAATTATGCAGTTGACAAGGTATTTGTGAGAACTAATACAGCTAAATCATGAACTTTCAACCCATCTGAGACCACCAAGGACAATAAGGAGAGTGCTTAAGTGCACAAAGACCGATTTCAAGATGATTTTCACACATTCTATATTTGTATAAAGATCATAATATATTACCATACACGCATGTTGTTCATTTCAGTAATGTGTCTACTGCATTGTTAAACTCATTGATTGTGACCTGAGCTTTACAGCTGACATTGCTGAGATAAAGCTTCAAATTAGTAGCATACGTTGAGAGGGGCAATTTTCTGTAGTCCCTCATTAAGACGAAATATATCACTAGTCTTTGGCACAGAAAGAGAGGTATCTCGTGCATATCTGACTTCGAGATAAAGACGGTTCAGCTTCTGCGAATCTTCCACATTTGATTCTTCGAGATAATTATCCACTTGCTCACTAGCCGTGAATGGCTCTCCTAGTCTTTTTAATTCTTCCAGGTCTCTATTTCTCCTGCGGTCTACAGCGACATTCGCAATCTCTTTAGTCTGTAATCCTTGCTTCTGTAATTGTTCTTGTCGTACGCTCCACTCTCTCATTATTTCCAGAATTTTTGCAGTTCCAATTTTCCTATAGTCTTTGAAAGACCTTGTTGGTTGTTTTTGAATCAACGCAAGAGATTTAGCTTTGACCTGCGCTGACGACGCGCACGCGAGTTGCTTGGCACCTCTTCTGCCGAGTTCATAGTTGATGAACCCTACAATTTCTGTTTAGTTTCTGAAATCCTTCAGCAAGCTTTGGCAATATCATACCCAAAACCTTTGTGACTTCCGTACTCATTTGGAGAGCTGTAGCTTTGATAGCATTGCAAATATCATCGTCATGTCGTGTTTGTTGGAATCTTTCAACAGACACAAACTCAAATGCCGGCGTATCCACTTCCAACAGTTTAGCCAGATCAGTAGAAACGAGGTCTTGTTGTAACTGTTGGAATGCTGGAATTAGCTTTGAATAATTTGTACTGGTCGATATCGTCAGTGAAAGGAACGGCTCCACTAAATGAAGTCCAATGAGAGCTCTAGCCGTGTACACAACTCTCAAGAATTCCAGATCGAGGAAGCATCGTACGATGCAGGCCAATCGTTGGCTTTGTTCCACAATTTGTGGTCAAAATCATGATTTATCAATCTGGTTATACAGTCCAGCGCTTGTTCGGTTACACTCGAGGATGAAGTTGTGGCATTGACGAGAAAGCCGGAATATATTTTATCTCGCCCAATGGCATTTTCTATTTCGGTCCATTGTTTAGTGATCACTCGATTGAACAGGAGAGTTGGGTGGACATTGCAAAACAAAACAAATGATCCGCAGCATTTTCTGATTCTAGCTTCTCGGCCACCATTTTTTCGACAGAGATTATGGGATGTCTGATCAGTGATCACAAAGTCTATCTTTTCAAACAGTTCCTTCGAACTAACTCCGCTCGCTGCTTCCAGTATGTTCAACATGGCAACTTTCAAATCCGCCAAGTTCTCTCTACTTTCCGTAGCAATCGGAAACGTCGGGAGAGGTCTGTATTTTCCATTTACCGTCATTCCGTGCATAGAGAAAGAACCAGCTCCGTTTTTTCGAACCATCAACAGAATAGGTAACTACCGATTTTTGATCTGATTACATACTCTCTTTCGCAATTTCATGCAATGCTAGCGCTTCAATGCTCTTTCCGGTTTGTCGAATATTGCTATACTGTGGTAGAGTGTCTAGGTCTACTAAGTCTGGCGATTCGTCATGAAATTTCCATTTCCGACCAAATAGTTTATTGCCAATAATCACTACAGCTCCCGCAGCTTGACTATCTGACATGTGATGAGAACTTTTGAGCTGGTCCATTGCTTCGTAAACCTCGGGCCACACCACTTTTCTGACACTTTCTCTTATGTGCTGGTACTTTGGCGGCAACTCATCCTCTTCAATTTTTTTTTGTCTAGGGGACAGTTTACGACGCTTCCGACCCGTAGACGTGGAAGGCTCATCTGATTCTGATGTGCTAATTTGGAAGTCACTATGATTCGGATCATCCTCAGATACTTTACTGAAGCCTTCAGCTGAAGCCATTTCTTTATTCCTCGCTCTTTCCATCTCTGCCTCCTCTCTCATTCGCTCCAAACTCTGCAGATCTCTCTTCCTGCGTTCCATGGTCTTATTCCATTTTCTGTCGACAAAACTCTCGCAAAACATTTTTCTATCATGTCTTTCGTCTTCCAGAAAGTCCCATTCTTCTCGAGTCATTTTCACACCATAAAAATTTTCTAAGCGTTTCCTTACTTCATCGTCCGCGCAGAAGATATCAAAAAGTTCTTTCGCTTTTTCGTTGAAATCTTCGACTTTTTTATAATAGTTGTCGTTTCGGCGGTTTTTTCTGGTCTGAACTAATTTGATGAATCTTTCATACAGTTCCAAAATTTTCAGTTTGATGCGTTTAGTGGTCACTAAAAATCCAGTGTTCTTGAAGGACGTCCGTAAGAATTCCAGCTGCAAATTCCTTTGACCTCTTAGTTTTACCGGCTCTATCCGGTCGAAGTAAGTACAACATGTTTTCCAAAATGTTCTTTTTCGTTGGAAGCAAGCCATTTGAAAAGTCAGCAGTTTCTATGTAGGTTGCTGAACCCAAGATCTTCTGGGCGGACGAGCGTGTACTTGGCGTCGAGCGTAGCTCATTGTTCACTCAGGTGTGAAGTCTGAAAATAGAACAAAAAACAAGTTGCATCAGACTGGAAAACCTTGCGGCATGACATGGGAGTCTTTGGGAATAAATAAAGGCACATACAACAATGTAATGAAAGCACAGTGAAGCATAATAATATTTTCAGTCCCTGACCAGCATTAGATGTGGTGTTTGGATGTTGGTCCACTAGGTGTCACTTATGTGCTGATGCTAATCAGGCTGACAACTGGACAGTGTGGTATGAAAGGTGATCGTGTCTGTGTTGTATGTGTGCGTTAATACATTCTTTAGTATATATCATAACATTAGGGATGCTGTCATCCATGACAATTTGATGAAAATGGAGATTTTTGGCCGCCATATTAGATTTTCAAAATTCTGAGTACAGATTCGTGTTGTCCGACCCCGTAAACCCTATAAAGGACATATTACAAAGCAAATCTGGCAATAAATATGGATTATATAGCAGAAAAATACAATAATACACATATGTCTACTTTCAGGTGGTATGTACATGGGTGTCAGAGGGGTCAAAATTCAAAAATCGTTTTTGACCCGAGTTTCACTATTGGTGGTCCATATTTTGAGGGGGTCCTCACTAAGGAATTCCAAAAATTCAAAATAACAACCCCCCCCTAATCACATTAATTCCATTTATTACAATAAATACACGACTTCGAGTGCAATGTGTCACTGATTCCAAAATAACATGAATCGTGCATTTAACAGATAATCTTAAATAAGGTTAACATTTAGATAAAGTGCTCTGAAATGAATTAGATATTTTTAATATAATTTTGCTTAAATTTTGTTAAAGCAATTTAGGATGTTTTCTTTTATAGCACCCCCCCAATTTCGTTCAGTCATGAAATTTTCGTTAAAACTAACGAAAATATCACGACTTACCTAACCAATCGTCTCGGTCCTAGGGCGTACAGTTGACCTAACCGGGCAGTCAATTAACCTAACCTTTGACGATTGGTTTGGTTAAGTCGTGATATTTTCGTCAGTTTTAACGAAAATATCATGACTGAATGAAATTGGGGGTGCTATAAAGGAAAAAATCTGCAATTTATTTTAAAGAATATTCTTTGAGCACCTCAAAAGGTGGTCAAACATCAATATAACTGGACTCGCGGTAATTCAGCTTTGTACCCAGATTACAAAAAAAGTTGTCTAAATAGGCTACAAAATAAAATATTTAATTTAATTCGGTACAGCATGTTATTTTCTTCGGATCACCTGAAAATCAGGGACTCCAGCCTTCTTTAGTTAGCCTTATAAAGCTAACTAAAGAAGGCTGGGGACCTTGATCTTCAGGTGATCCTTCTCTTCTGCTAAATGGTTAGTCACACTACTTTTGAGGCCTAAAGTTTCCTTATTTCAACATAAATACTAAACCTGAATGAACGTGACTTTAAAATATCAAATAATAAAATGAAAAAAGTAACCTTCTAGCGTTTATAATTTATATACATTCCAATAAAAATACAAGTTTTTACTTGTTTCATTGTTCAAGAGTAATTGAAACTTTTATTAGAAATTTTTCACGAACGAAGGATTTGTCCCTAAAATTGGATATACTGTAGTTCCCATTTCTTGGAGAGAAATAATGCAACGTTGTGACTATAATTTTAGGGATGATTATAAAACTTTTTCCAATGTTATTAGCAATTAAACCATGAAAATTTATGAAGTTTATAAGCGTACTTTCTAACTTTTAATTGCTAAATACAAGTTGGGAGTGGATTCACATATTGGATGATGTAAACCAAGAATTGATACGGAAACTATTCTACATTTATAATTAGCTCTCCCTCTCTCTCTCTCCTCTCTCTCTGTGCAGTTCTGGTCGCCCACCCTCAGGAAAGATATTGAGAGGCTGGAGCAAGTGCAGGCGAGGGCCACAAAGTTAATCCCTTCCGTTAGGCATATGGGCTACAATCGACGCTTACGCGCCCTGAACTTGTTTTCGCTGGAAACTCGGAGGCTGCACGGTCAACTGATCGTGGTTTTCAAGCTCTTACGCGGGTTCAACGATGTCGATTTTAGAAGCATGTTTAGTTTAAATGATAACGGTTTAGGAGTAGTGTGTGTGTGGGAATTACTTTACGTACAAGATCTGTGACACGTGGAACAGTTTACCTTCAGAAGTTGTGAACAGTTCCTCTGTGGATCATTTCAAGAAAAGGTTAGACCAAATCTTGCACACTATTTGAGTGTGTAGAAAATTTTTTCTGGCACCCGTTGCCATTGGTACCTCCTCGGTATGGGCCGCAAGGCCTTTTGAGGTACTTCTTTTCTTTGTAACTCTCTCTCTCTCTCTCTCTCTCTCTCTCTCTTTATATGTTATATATATATATACTTTTCTTTTTTTTGGCAAACTTTTGTAGTATGCTATTTTAATCATATACATCATCGGAGCTCCCCCAGAAAGTAAATTTCTAAAACGCATAAAAAAAATATAGTCTATGATGGAGAGGGACCCATGATTATAGACATAAACATTAAAAAAGCATTTAAAAATCTACTACTACGATTATTTTTTATTATTATTATTGTTATTATTATAATAATAGTAATAATCGTAGTAGTAAATTTTTAAATGCTTTTTTAATGTCTATGTCTATAATCATGGGTCCCTCTCCATCATAGACTATATTTTTTTTATGCTTTTTAGAAATTTAGTTTCTGGGGGAGCTCCGATGATGTATATGATTAAAATAGCATATTACAAAAGTTTGACAAAATGTATATACATATATATACATTTCAACTGCAAACAACACAGTATAATTAACGTAAAGAACGACGCTTGTACAGAAGAACATTCCGCGCAAGATGAGGAGGGAGAACGAACAAATGAAAAAATGAGGTAACCACCCGGGAATCGAACCCGGGATCTTCCGATTGCCGGTAGTGGTTATCATATTTGACCGCAATCAGAAGATCCCGGTTCGATTCCGGGTGGTTACCTCATTTTTTTCATTGTTCGTTCTCCCTCCTCATCTTGCGCGGAATGTTCTTCTATACAAGCGTCGTTCTTTACGTATATATATATATATATATATATATACACCCAAAATATATGTTGTTGTCTTGGTAACGAAGAGTACCTTTGTTTACAAAATTTGTTTAAAATATAAACTGTTTAGCGCCTTACGTCAGAGATATCAGTTAAGACATGTGAAGGTCGTTCGCTATCTACTGGGACGCAGGCTTACTACACACACACATACACACATATATATATATATATATATATATATATATATATATATATATATATATATAATATGCGAGAATATTTAGGTATGCCAGGACACGTTTATTTATATTAATAAGAAAAAAAGCTACTTTATTCTTCACGAATAAGAATACGAATCTGGGTACTCCCTATAGTTCTTCATATTAGGCCTATAGCATATGATAAAAGTTCTCTTTCTCTCTCTCTATCTATATCTATTTCTATCTCTCTCTCTCATGCCCTCTCTCTCTCTCTCTGAAAAGGAGAGAGTTTTGGAATCAAGATAGCCATTAGTGAAAGTTTATTAGAGTGAGTGGGGTGATTTATTAACATAGGTAGTCCCTACAGTTGCTCATATTAGGCCTATAGCATATAATAAAAGGGCTGTCTTTCTTCATGATTCGAACGAATGAACAACTCGGTCTGGAAACCAACCAAAAGTGATAAATATTAATATGAAAACACACCAGGCTTTCATATATTGAACTATCTTAGAAATTTCTAAGTTTGTACGGTGGAAGTCGCCTTCATATAATTCTTTTGCGGGAACTGAGTTAATTCAAGCATTTGTTCTCTAAACTAAGGAATTCTTGGGACAGGATCAGCTGTCTGTAGCTACAGATTATTGTATTAATTGTATATAACTCTTTCCATAGTATGTGCGCTGTATTAAAATTAACATTCCAATCTCGCTTACATATATATATATATATATAAAATGCTAGATTGAACCTAATGCAAAAACATATAAAATACAAATCACCAGAAATTATAAGTAGGCTCTATAGTCTATACTTCATACGTGAGGCCTCTTCTTGAGTATTGCATTCAGTTCAGTAGTCCTTATTTAGAGCAAAGACAAAGACAGACTAGAAAAATTACGAAAGAGAGCCACACGATGATACCGTGCCTTAGACACCTTAGTTACAAAGAGAGATTGGAGCACCTAAACATGTTTTCCCTAAAGCGAAGTAGGTTACGAGGTGATATGATAGAAGTATATAAAATAAATGAGTTAGATAATTTAGACTGCCACTCTCTTTTAACAAAGGATCACAATGATAGGACAAGAGGCCATAGCCTTAAGCTTTTTCAGCAAAGATGTAAATCACAGTTAGTACAACATAGTTTTTCAAATAGAATAGTAAAATTCTGGAATAGCTTAGATGAAGAAGATGTAAGTTCCCATACTTTGGAGACTTTTAAGAATAAAGTAGATAAATTAATGACTGAAAGAGGTATCTGGTAATGACGTTTTGCTGGAACTGGTAACGGTGTGGAGAAGAGGTTTGTGAACCCCTGACACATATCCACACATACAGTATATAGTTTATTTTTTATTTGGGTAAATCTCATCACCCACGCAGAGTGATGGGATGTAGGGAGGCAGCATCTTGCGTTAGGGGATACCCTCTGTCTTTATACCCCCCATTTAAAGAGATTTCTCTGCCGAGCGGTGCCCCCATAGCACTGTGATGTATGAAAGACTCAGTCACTTGCCTCATAGACACCTTTAAATGGGAGACCCTGAATGGATGTACATTCAAATATTCTATACAGTCTTTACAGTCCCACCTACTCCTTTTCTCTTAATTGTAAAGTTTGTATTATTCAGGTTATATGTACAAAATTGTACATAGCTATTTACATATAGTCATATGAGAAAGTAGACAACCTGATCCTTCGAGTCTGCAAAAGTATTGTAAGGTACTGTGCATATATAAGTACTGTAGTTGACAAGCAGCGACTAAGATCCTCCAGATCCATGTAAAACATCCTGAGATGAGATAATCATATGTTGTTTCAAATTAGTACGGTAGTGGTATTGAAGAATGATCCACAGGTTCCAAAGATTTAAAGTTAATGTACAGCTAGCAGATGAGTGACAAACTGCAAGCTGCAGAGATCAATTGTATCTTAATTTTGCATGTAATTGTATTTGTGGTTTGTTTATATTAACAGTGGAGCCACCGAGATGGACCGAAGGGCTCCTTGCGAGGCCACTATAAAAATTTTTGGATCACTTTAACATATTGCTTTCCAGGAACCTCTCTTTAACATATTGCTTCCCAGTGTATATCACTTTAACATTTTGCTTCCCAATATTTACGTTAAGGAGTACGATAAAAAATGTTGGATCACCTGAAGATCCGTCACCCTAGCCTTTTTGAGTTAGCTTTATAAGGCTACCTAACGAAAATATCACGACTAAACCTAACAAGTCGTTAGGTCAACTGTACGCCCTTGACGATTGGTTAGGTTAGGTCGTGATATTTTCGTTAG
>JAJOZX010001190.1:902500-971012 GCA_023014485.1 Bathynomus jamesi | reverse complement strand
AGTTTGTGTCCCCTTTTGTGTCAGGGGGATGTAAACTACACTTGCTCCGAAAGGTTCATTGTTCCATAGCTTTGAGCATGATCTGTCGTGTATTTGTTATAAAACCTAAACCTTAAGAAACAGTTATTAATACATTAATTTAAACAGAGTTATATTTCATTATTTTATATTATTTAACTAATTTATTTGGCCCATTTATCGTATAAATCATTTTATTATTTTATTCGATACTGTCGAAAACTAATCTGTTTTTAATGACACGATTGGAAGACAAAGGAAGAGTTATGTCACGGACTAATAAACTGGGCTGCCTATTTGTGGAACCTTTATTCATTCTATTACATGTATGAACGTGTTTAAATTGTTTGGCTGTTCTTGTACCAGGAGTCACGTATGTTTTCTAAATTCATCTTAGGCCTATATGAACTTTTAAATGCTATCTAACTTGTTCTCCGGTGAGTATTATAAATTCTGTTATTTTATATTATTAATAAACCCAAATTTTTCAATCTCAACTTTCGTGGAAATCGGGAATGTCCTTCAAATGGTGGGGAAATTACAAGAATTTCACAATCTTAAAATCAGGTCCTGGCTGACCTGTGCACCCCATCGTCATTTTCAGTGAAAAGATTACATCACGGAGGGAAATAAATATTTACGATGCACAAGAAATAGACTAACCGCTGAGCATGGAGAGCAATTAGCTTTTTGCTCATTCATTTTAAGATTCTTTGATATTGATTTTAAACTATAGACCAGTTTTGTTAGACTTAATCCCAAACAAAACCTACTCAATACTCGTTTTGAAACTTTTGGATCACCTGAAGATCAGGCCCCCAGCCTTCTTTAGTTAGCCTTATAAGGTTAACTAACGAAAATATCACGACCAAACCTAACCAATCGTTAGGTCAACTGTACGCCCTTGACGATTGTTAGGTTAGGTCGTGATATTTTCGTTAGTTAGCCTTATAAAGCTAACTAAAGAAGGCTGGGGGTCCTGAACTTCAGGTGATCCAAACTTTTAATAGAAGTACTAAGCAAGTTTTATTTAGTCTAAGCTTGTAACAAAACTGTGTAGAATTTAAAAGAAATAGTTTTAGTTCTAATTTGATTTTTTTAACAATGCAGAGAGGATTAAGTATTTAATTAATTAAGAAGTTATTTCGATAACCTTTGCTCCGAAAGTGAATATTGCAAAGTATCGTATCGGCCGATATTTGGCTTACCTATCCAATACCGATTAATCGGTGCATCCCTATATTATATTATTTCCAAATGCTGGAGCACAGGCGGGCACACAAAAAAAATATTATAATAAAAAAATACATAAAACACGCAAAAATATTTTTATTATCTGGTTTTAATTGCAATATTCCTTCTATAACCGGTCTCTAAAACATTATCTGGGGGCTACTCGCGCGCAAGCCGAAATGGTTTCGCGAGCACATGTGCGGTGCACAGGTTTTGAACACCTCTGTTATAAAGTATAGAAAACTGTATACAAGATTTTCTTCCTTATTTCTACCTTCTTGTTAAATTGTATACAAAATTTTCTTCTTATCCCCACCTTGTTAAATCATTAAACGCCCTTTTATCTAGTTTGTAACGGAAGTTCAGATACCATACTTATAGGCAATTACACTGATTAGGCCCTACATTTGAAAATACCATTTAAGCTGAAATGAAAGTGAATTTTTAACTTCAGGTTCATAATTTGAGGAATTCTAATCACTTTAATTAATCGTGCATGATGTAAATTCTAGGCTATTCTTCTGACCCTTAGCCCCCTTCAGACAAAAGGTATACAAGTCCTGTGGTCTTTGTCGGCACCACGAATTCATTTGTATTTTGGGAAACCTTGAATTGTATATTGCATCGTTTCCCAAACTTGGGGGCACAAGACCTACTGAAGAGAAGCACGAGGAGGTTAGCAGTTGCAGTTGAAATAAGAGGTCGTGAAGGATTGACTTCAGTTTGAAGAGGGGCATTGAATTAAAAAAGCTTGGGAAAACGTTGGTGTATAGTGAAATAACGTTAAACAGTTGCGAAGCAAATGATGTACTTGTATATAAGAGTACATCAGGCTTACATTTTATCGACAGTTTTGCGGGGAGAAGGGGGGGTATATTAAATTACTGTAGTTCAGTTTAGGTTATCGACCAAATGGGTTGGAGGTTCAGAAAAATTCTGTGTACAATCGACGCAGCAGACTACTTTCACTTCGTGATACTGTATTACAATATATCGCATTACAAATACAATATATCATAGCCAGGAATGTTTTCATATATATATATATATATATATATATATATATATATATATATATATATATAAAGGTTTGCTAATGCGCATTGAAAATGCTCATACTAATTTCAGTCACATTAATTTTATATGATTTGCTTCAGCTGGGAATAAAGTCAAATCTTTATCAAAGAGAAGACCACTTACTCTATTTTGAGTTTTGTAAAAGTGATTAAAATGTCAAAAGAAATTACTGAAGGAACCTGGTGTCAGATTACAATTAAACGATAAATACTGTTTATTTTGTATTATCATCGATATAAAATTTTAATTGTCCATTTTACTGAGTGATTACAAATTACTCAACATTTTTAATTATGACCCGCCAAATAAATTTGAAGTAGCCATACTGGATTTCGCTTCCCCGTTCGTTCGTTCGTTCGTTCGTCAGACTTTCGTGCCCATAACTTCGTGTCATAACTTTTGGACCGTTCAGCTAAATTGATAAACTTCGTACACATACAGCCAAGTATTTACGGAAGTCTTAGGCGCAATCTAAATAACAATGTGTTGGCAGTAAAGATGAGGCGGGGACGCTGTTGTCGTTCTGACATTGTTCTAGTTTATGGAACTTTCCATAACTACAGAAAATATGAAAATATGGCTAATAAAATATTTTTACGAGAAAAAACTAGCAGAAAATGTTAGTTCGAACTTTATTTGCGTAAGTAATTGGTGTGAATACTCATCCTGTTTTTGAAGGTCATACGTAAATTTAAGCATTTTAAAAAGTGATTTTTTGAGTGAACTTTCTTCATACGCGAGTACATTGAGTGCAACCTTCAACACACCATTCGTGTTCGCATAAGAGCCGTGACCAGTTTTCAAGAATTTTGATCAAGTTTGCGGAGAGAGACGAAAATTTGAAGTAGCTCTTATAATGAAGTTCATTTGAGGTAAAAAAAAATTTGAAATCCCGCGTACATTGGCTTTTTTTTTTTCTTTTTTTGCATACATTAATTGTCGCGGTTTTAATGGTTGTGGTAACCTTTACAAAATGTTTGTGACGTTTGTTTTCTGTCTTACCAGACAAAGCGAAGAGGAACTATTAGATACCTTAATATGGGGTGATTTTGGCACATTTTCTTAAAAAAAACTGGTTTTATGCATTTTATGCAAAAAGAAACGGTTTCAGGTTAAAAGGCACTGTTATCATTTTTAATCTATGTTATTTTGCTTATCTTTTTGTCTAAACACTTTTTCCTCTATGTTCCATAACTTACGAGTTATGTTGCGCAAATTATGAGCGGAAAAAACTGGTTTTCCTGTTCACAATTGTCACAACATAACTCGTAAGTTAAGGAACATAGAGACAAAAGTGTTTAGAAAAAAAGATAAGCAAAATAACCTAGATTTAAAATGATAACAGTTTTTTCCATGAAACCGTTTCTTTTTGCACAAAATGTATAAAACCAGTTTTACGCATATTATGGTACTTTTACTGCTTTCATTGTTGTGAAATGAAGTCGGTGAGAAATTCGTTCGATTTAGTCGGCTCAACTTTGTTAAAAGGATATAAATCAACTTCGGTATATCGCGCGCCTTGCAGCAGGCACTGTCGCGATCCTCTATTGCAAAGAACCTTCAAGTAACTAGAACCAATTCATCAAACTTGACACCAAATCGCGAGAGGAAAGAAAGATTTAATGTTTTTTGGGTAATTCAGTTTTTTTTATCATTAAAAAACATTAAGACATGAATTGGGAGACTTAACTAAAATGCCATCAACAAAAATAGTTAACGCTTTTAATGGCCACTTTTCGGGAGAGTATAAATTTAAATCTGACAATTTTGAACTTAGAAGATATTACAGTGACAGAAGCCCTCTGTTAATGCGCTAATAAAACTTCTCTTGATCGTTTTCATTGTAAAATAGATATAAAAATTTAAGTCAGTGCGTTTTGGGGGGAAGGGGGAGGGTTGGAATGCGCGAAAGGTGCTTGATTGGTTGTCGTCTTGGGTGTCGCACCGTCGGAGTAAAGAGAGCGTCACCCGTTGTCGTTTCTCTCGCACCTATTTTGGGACTCGTTCATCCTCCGTCTTGTCGCGTTCCCGTTCGGCAAAAAAGCACCCTCTCTCCTCCCCCTTTTCTCCTCTTCTCCTCTTTTTTTTTTGTTGGGGGTGAGGGGGGGCGGAGATTTTCTTTGAAATCCCTTTTTGCCGTTTCTTCACCAAGATTTTCCACTCTCGCATCCGCGCTCCCTTTTATCGTGGATATTTATACTGTTCTTTTCTTTCTTGTGGCAAAGTATAAGGAATAAAAAGGAGATTCGTACCTGCGAGCGAAATATATTTATCAGTATTTTATGGAGTTGCTTTTTTTTTTTTTTTTGCAAGATGTAATCTAGTTTTTTTTTTCTGTTTTTCAAGTTTATGATTTTTTAGCATCATTCGTGATGGTTGAGAGACTTAAACCTTCGGAGTAATCAATTTATTTATTAGATTTGACGTCTCGGAATGTTTAAATTATTCTAATGCCAAGAATCGGTGACCTTATCCGAATTAGACGTCAAAGATAAGTTATCGCGGATAGACTGTCATCAATGCCGACGATACAGTCATTTGTTCGAACTTTACCTCCTCATAATAACGGGATAGAAAAATACAACTTTGCGGTGTTGTTCTTTTTTTTTTTTTTTTATAATTCCACGTCAAGCTTTTTAAGTTGTTTACATTGCGGAGACAATTAGTTTGGTCTGTGCGTGTATATATCGTTCGATTTTGATAAAATCATTGCTATAAATAGAACAATAATCGACTGAACCCTTCCTCTTTTCTTTTATAAAACAATATAATAATATGAATTAAGTCAAACCTCGGTGTAGTGTGTGTGTGTGTGTCTGTTACTCATACAGTATATTAAGTTGCATTTGCGCTTCGTACGTCTTTTCACGTCCATTATGTAAATCTGTACATGTGTTTTGCCTGAGAGTAAATATTTAATATTTTCGTTTCGTTTCGTTTCGTTGTGGGTCTGTGGTCGTAGTAAATATCGGGGAAAATCTATATATTTAATTTTAGTTATAGAATTATACATGGCTACACACTTTTATACAGTATATGTACAATTAGCTACAACTTACGTTGTGCTATTTTTAATTCCATCATCCGCACAATGAAGTACATATATTCATCCTTTTGGTATACACCTCATAAGGTGGTAATAATAATAATCATTGAAATTTCGCAACTTTTCGCGTAGTTCGGAAGTTTCAGTGTATCTGATTTGTTTTTTTTTTTTCATCTATTACGCATATATCTGAAATGAAGTGAGATGATGGCTCGATCGCGCATCCGAAGCGCTTTGTCAGTTCATTGACTTTAATTTTAACGAGGAGAATCGCTCCTCATAAATTCTGCCCCGCAACCGATTGTGTTTTCTTCTCAATAGCACTCAATCTCATCTTGTGAATGGTGCGAGTTACGCTTATTCACTTTCGATGTAAAACTTTTTGTTTGTCAATAGTCGACCAGGTAACGCTCGTCACAATTCTCTCTCGATTTCTCGGTTCGTCTTCGATAGTCGTCTTGAAATTTGGCGAATTCATTTAGGTATTTTAAAAACTTTATCATCCGGAAAGTGGTGGATACGATTTGGTACGTAAATGACTCTTTGTCGCGTATCAGTTGGATGATTATAACTTTTACATTTCAAAAATTTTGAATCGCATCCGTCATCTTCATTTTGAGATCCCTCGCAAATAACTCGAAAAAGAGACGCTCTTTCACTAACTGACTCTTTAAATCGAATAGACCTACACTAGTTTTAGCGTATATGAAAATATTTTTTGTATACTAGAATAACACGTAATTACTACCATACTACTACAGGCTACGAGTACGAGTACTTTTTTTTTAGGGTCATACTTTATTGTTGGGTTTGTAGTTGTACGAGATTTTGCCTTAAACTTTGCCTTAAATCTCTGCCAAATTACGCTCGAGTGAAACACAAAACGTAAATTACCCTGAATTAAGCGCAATTAACTGGACGAAACCTGCCGTATTCGTGTTTGATTCCTGGCAAACATACGCGGATAACGGCAGCTTTTATCCAGTTAATCGCATTTAATTGGAGGTAATTTATATTTGCCTTTTACTTGATCGTTACTCAGCATGGGTTTAAAACAAAAGGTTCAACCTTTTTAGAGTAACATGATTTTATTCAACAAAATTAAATACGACTATCATTTAAAGAGTTGATTTTTTCTTAACATTCCATTACTTTGACTCGTTAAATATCGTAAGTATCGTTAAAGTGTTTGGCATGACAAGACCATTTTATTTATATGAAGTAGTTAACGGCACTCATTCTTTTATTATTGTAATAATAATAATTTCTTGATACACACACACACACACACACACGCGCGCGCGCGCGCGTTCAGACCTCCGCATAAGCGAGGTTACCGATAGTTTTAAATCCATATATCTAAAAAGTCTAATTAACCAAACCTAATTTAACCTAACCTTAGTGCCATCGAACCGAGAAGGTAGAGATGTTTCGGACGCAATTGAGAACTCGAACGGTGTTTTCGGTTAAGTCTAACCGTAACCTAATCTAATCAGGACTAACATATCTTTTTTTTCTGACAGGAAAAAAAATTTCTAAATTTTTAATGAATGTTTTAATGTTCCGAGGTGGTGAAAGTGTTATCTCACAAAAAATTACTCTATTACATCTGTTACACTCGACCTCATTTATACCCAGTTGCCCCCACCCCCTCCCAACACCCAACACACATATATGAAGAATCATATTCTTCATATATGTGTGAAGAATCATATTCTTTTATAACAAAGGGATAAATGATACCTTTGAACTTAAGAATGCTTAATAAAACATGTTTTCAACTTTACACTTTCGAGAATTCGTGTATTATTATTATTATTATAGTAGTAGTAGGTGAGTAACAATTTTCTGTTTTCGTGCATTCCATATAATAATAATAATACACGAATTCTCAAAACTGTAAAGTTGAAAACATGCGTTTTATTAAGCATTCTTAAGTTCAAAGGTATCATTTATCCCTTGTATAAAAGAATATATTCTCACACATATATGAAGAATATGATTCTTCATATATGTGTGTTGGGTGTTGGAGGGGGGGGGGCAACTGGGTATAAATGAGGTCGAGTGTAACAGATGTAATAGAGTAATTTTTTGTGAGATAACACTTTCACCACCTCGGAACATTAAAACATTCATTAAAAATTTAGAAATTTTTTTTCCTGTCAGAAAAAAAAGATATGTTAGTCCTGATTAGATTAGGTTACGGTTAGACTTAACCGAAAACACCGTTCGAGTTCTCAATTGCGTCCGAAACATCTCTACCTTCTCGGTTCGATGGCACTAAGGTTAGGTTAAATTAGGTTTGGTTAATTAGACTTTTTAGATATATGGATTTAAAACTATCGGTAACCTCGCTTATGCGGAGGTCTGAACGCGCGCGCGCGCGCGCGTGTGTGTGTGTGTGTGTGTGTATCAAGAAATTATTATTATTACAATAATAAAAGAATGAGTGCCGTTAACTACTTCATATAAATAAAATGGTCTTGTCATGCCAAACTACTTTAACGATACTTACGATATTTAACGAGTCAAAGTAAGGAATGTTAAGAAAAAAATCAACTCTTTAAATGATAGTCGTATTTAATTTTGTTGAATAAAATCATGTTACTCTAAAAAGGTTGAACCTTTTGTTTTAAACCCATGCTGAGTAACGATCAAGTAAAAGGCAAAATATAAATTACCTCCAATTAAATGCGATTAACTGGATAAAAGCTGCCGTTATCCGCGTATGTTTGCCAGGAATCAAACACGAATACGGCAGGTTTCGTCCAGTTAATTGCGCTTAATTCAGGGTAATTTACGTTTTGTGTTTCACTCGAGCGTAATTTGGCAGAGATTTAAGGCAAAGTTTAAGGCAAAATCTCGTACAACTACAAAACCCAACAATAAAGTATGACCCTAAAAAAAAAGTACTCGTACTCGTAGCCTGTAGTAGTATGGTAGTAATTACGTGTTATTCTAGTATACAAAAAATATTCATATACGCTAAAACTAGTGTAGGTCTATTCGATTTAAAGAGTCAGTTAGTGAAAGAGCGTCTCTTTTTCGAGTATATTTGCGAGGGATCTCAAAATGAAGATGACGGATGCGATTCAAAATTTTTGAAATGTAAAAGTTATAATCATCCAACTGATACGCGACAAGAGTCATTTACGTACCAAATCGTATCCACCACTTTCCGGATGATAAAGTTTTTAAAATACCTAAATGAATTCGCCAAATTTCAAGACGACTATCGAAGACGAACCGAGAAATCGAGAGAGAATTGTGACGAGCGTTACCTGGTCGACTATTGACAAACAAAAAGTTTTACATCGAAAGTGAATAAGCGTAACTCGCACCATTCACAAGATGAGATTGAGTGCTATTGAGAAGAAAACACAATCGGTTGCGGGGCAGAATTTATGAGGAGCGATTCTCTCCTCGTTAAAATTAAAGTCAATGAACTGACAAAGCGCTTCGGATGCGCGATCGAGCCATCATCTCACTTCATTTCAGATATATGCGTAATAGATGAAAAAAAAAAAACAAATCAGATACACTGAAACTTCCGAACTACGCGAAAAGTTGCGAAATTTCAATGATTATTATTATTACCACCTTATGAGGTGTATACCAAAAGGATGAATATATGTACTTCATTGTGCGGATGATGGAATTAAAAATAGCACAACGTAAGTTGTAGCTAATTGTACATATACTGTATAAAAGTGTGTAGCCATGTATAATTCTATAACTAAAATTAAATATATAGATTTTCCCCGATATTTACTACGACCACAGACCCACAACGAAACGAAACGAAACGAAAATATTAAATATTTACTCTCAGGCAAAAACACATGTACAGATTTACATAATGGACGTGAAAAGACGTACGAAGCGCAAATGCAACTTAATATACTGTATGAGTAACAGACACACACACACACTACACCGAGGTTTGACTTAATTCATATTATTATATTGTTTTATAAAAGAAAAGAGGAAGGGTTCAGTCGATTATTGTTCTATTTATAGCAATGATTTTATCAAAATCGAACGATATATACACGCACAGACCAAACTAATTGTCTCCGCATGTAAACAACTTAAAAAGCTTGACGTGGAATTATAAAAAAAAAAAAAAAAGAACAACACCGCAAAGTTGTATTTTTCTATCCCGTTATTATGAGGAGGTAAAGTTCGAACAAATGACTGTATCGTCGGCATTGATGACAGTCTATCCGCGATAACTTATCTTTGACGTCTAATTCGGATAAGGTCACCGATTCTTGGCATTAGAATAATTTAAACATTCCGAGACGTCAAATCTAATAAATAAATTGATTACTCCGAAGGTTTAAGTCTCTCAACCATCACAATGATGCTAAAAAATCATAAACTTGAAAAAACAGAAAAAAAAACTAGATTACATCTTGCAAAAAAAAAAAAAAAAGCAACTCCATAAAATACTGATAAATATATTTCGCTCGCAGGTACGAATCTCCTTTTTATTCCTTATACTTTGCCACAAGAAAGAAAAGAACAGTATAAATATCCACGATAAAAGGGAGCGCGGATGCGAGAGTGGAAAATCTTGGTGAAGAAACGGCAAAAAGGGATTTCAAAGAAAATCTCCCCCCCTCACCCCCAACAAAAAAAAAAGAGGAGAAGAGGAGAAAAAGGGGGAGGAGAGGGTGCTTTTTTGCCGAACGGGAACGCGACAAGACGGAGGATGAACGAGTCCCAAAATAGGTGCGAGAGAAACGACAACGGGTGACGCTCTCTTTACTCCGACGGTGCGACACCCAAGACGACAACCAATCAAGCACCTTTCGCGCATTCCAACCCTCCCCCTTCCCCCCAAAACGCACTGACTTAAAATTTTTATATCTATTTTACAATGAAAACGATCAAGAGAAGTTTTATTAGCGCATTAACAGAGGGCTTCTGTCACTGTAATATCTTCTAAGTTCAAAATTGTCAGATTTAAATTTATACTCTCCCGAAAAGTGGCCATTAAAAGCGTTAACTATTTTGTTGATGGCATTTTAGTTAAGTCTCCCAATTCATGTCTTAATGTTTTTTAATGATAAAAAAAACTGAATTACCAAAAAACATTAAATCTTTCTTTCCTCTCGCGATTTGGTGTCAAGTTTGATGAATTGGTTCTAGTTACTTGAAGGTTCTTTGCAATAGAGGATCGCGACAGTGCCTGCTGCAAGGCGCGCGATATACCGAAGTTGATTTATATCCTTTTAACAAAGTTCAGCCGACTAAATCGAACGAATTTCTCACCGACTTCATTTCACAACAATGAAAGCAGTAAAAGTACCATAATATGCGTAAAACTGGTTTTATACATTTTGTGCAAAAAGAAACGGTTTCATGGAAAAAACTGTTATCATTTTAAATCTAGGTTATTTTGCTTATCTTTTTTTCTAAACACTTTTGTCTCTATGTTCCTTAACTTACGAGTTATGTTGTGACAATTGTGAACAGGAAAACCAGTTTTTTCCGCTCATAATTTGCGCAACATAACTCGTAAGTTATGGAACATAGAGGAAAAAGTGTTTAGAAAAAAAGATAAGCAAAATAACATAGATTAAAAATGATAACAGTGCCTTTTAACCTGAAACCGTTTCTTTTTGCATAAAATGCATAAAACCAGTTTTTTTTAAGAAGTGCCAAATGTCAGCCAAAATCACCCCAAATATTAAGGTATCTAATAGTTCCTCTTCGCTTTGTCTGGTAAGACAGAAAACAAACGTCACAAACATTTTGTAAAGGTTACTACAACCATTAAAACTGCGCGACAATTAATGTATGCAAAAAAAGAAAAAAAAAAAAGCCAATGTACGCGGGATTTCAAATTTTTTTTTACCTCAAATGAACTTCATGATAAGAGCTACTTCAAATTTTCGTCTCTCTCCGCAAACTTGATCAAAATTCTTGAAAACTGGTCACGGCTCTTATGCGAACACGAATGGTGTGTTGAAGGTTGCACTCAATGTACTCGCGTATGAAGAAAGTTCACTCAAAAAATCACTTTTTAAAATGCTTAAATTTACGTATGACCTTCAAAAACAGGATGAGTATTCACACCAATTACTACGCAAATAAAGTTCGAACTAACATTTTCTGCTAGTTTTTTCTCGTAAAAATATTTTATTAGCCATATTTTCATATTTTCTGTAGTTATGGAAAGTTCCATAAACTAGAACAATGCCAGAACGACAACAGCGTCCCCGCCTCATCTTTACTGCCAAACACATTGTTATTTAGATTGCGCCTAAGACTTCCGTAAATACTTGGCTGTATGTGTACGAAGTTTATCAATTTAGCTGAACGGTCCAAAAGTTATGACACGAAGTTATGGGCACGTCTGACGAACGAACGAAACGAACGGGGAAGCGAAATCCAGTATGGCTACTTCAAATTTATTTGGCGGGTCATAATTAAAAATGTTGAGTAATTTGTAATCACTCAGTAAAATGGACAATTAAAATTTCATATCGATGATAATACAAAATAAACAGTATTTATCGTTTAATTGTAATCTGACACCAGGTTCCTTCAGTAATTTCTTTTGACTATTTTAATCACTTTTACAAAACTCAAAATACAGTAAGTGGTCTTCTCTTTTGATAAAGATTTGACTTTATTCCCAGCTGAAGCAAATCATATAAAATTAATGTGATTGAATTAGTATGAGCATTTTCAATGCGCATTAGCAAACCTTATATATATATATATATATATATATATATATATATATATATATTATATATGAAAACATTCCTGGCTATGATATATTGATTTGTAATGCGATATATTGTAATACAGTATCACGAGTGAAAGTAGTCTGCTGCGTCGATTGTACACAGAATTTTCTGAACCTCCAACCCATTTGGTCGATAACCTAAACTGAACTACAGTAATTTAATATACCCCCCCTCTCCCCCGCAAAAACTGTCGATAAAATGTAAGCCTGATGTACTCTTATATACAAGTACATCATTTGCTTCGCAACTGTTTAACGTTATTTCACTATACACCAACGTTTTCCCAAGCTTTTTTAATTCAATGCCCCTCTTCAAACTGAAGTCAATCCTTCACGACCTCTTATTTCAACTGCAACTGCTAACCTCCTCGTGCTTCTCTTCAGTAGGTCTTGTGCCCCCAAGTTTGGGAAACGATGCAATATACAATTCAAGGTTTCCCAAAATACAAATGAATTCGTGTGTGCCGACAAAGACCACAGGAACTTGTATACCTTTTGTCTGGAAGGGGGCTAAGGGTCAGAAGAATAGCTAGATTTACATCAATGCACGATTAATTAAAGTGATTAGAATTCCTCAATTATGAACCTGAAGTTAAAAATTCACTTTCATTTCAGCTTAAATGGTATTTTCAATGTAGGCCTAATCAGTGTAATTGCACTATAAGTATGGTATCTGAACTTCCGTTACAAACTAGATAAAAGGGCGTTTAATGATTTAACAAGGTGGGGATAAGAAGAAAATTTTGTATACAATTTAACAAGAAGGTAGAAATAAGGAAGAAAATCTTGTATACAGTTTCTATACTTTATAACAGAGGTGTTCAAACCTGTGCACCGGCACATGTGCTCGCGAAACCATTCGGCTTGCGCGCGAGTAGCCCCCAGATAATGTTTTAGAGACCGGTTAATAGAAGAATATTGCAATTAAAACCAGATAATAAAAATATTTTTTGCGTGTTTTATGTATTTTTATTATAATTTTTTTTGTGTGTGCCCGCCTGTGCTCCAGCATTTGGAAATAATAATAATAGGGATGCACCGATTAATCGGTATTGGTATAGGTAAGCCAAATATCGGCCGATAACGATACTTTGCAATATTCACTTTCGGAGCAAAGGTTATTCGAAATAACTTCTTAAATTAATTAAATAACTTAATCCTCTCTGCATTGTTAAAAAAATCAAATTAGAACTAAAACTATTTCTTTTAATTCTACACCAGTTTTGTTACAAGCTTAGACTAAATAAAACTTGCTTAGTACTTCTATTAAAAGTTTGGATCACCTGAAGTTCAGGACCCCCAGTTCTTTTAGTTAGCTTTATAAGGCTAACTAACGAAAATATCACGACCTAACCTAACCAATCGTCAAGGGCGTACAGTTGACCTAACGATTGGTTAGGTTTGGTCGTGATATTTTCGTTAGTTAACCTTATAAGGCTAACTAAAGAAGGCTGGGGGCCCTGATCTTCAGGTGATCCAAAAGTTTCAAAACGAGTATTGAGTAGGTTTTGTTTGGGATTAAGTCTAACAAAACTGGTCTATAGTTTAAAATCAATATCAAAGAATCTTAAAATGAAATGAGCAAAAGCTAATTGCTCTCCATGCTCAGCGGTTAGTCTATTTCTTGTGGCATCGTAAATATTTATTTCCCTCCGTGATGAATAATCTTTCACTGAAAACTGACGAATGGGGTGCACAGGTCAGCCAGGACCTGATTTTAAGATTGTGAATTCTTGTAATTTCCCCACCATTTGAAGGACATTCCCGATTTCCACGAAAGTTGAGATTGAAAAATTTGGGGTTTATTAATAAATATAAAATAACAGAATTTATAATACTCAACCGGAGAACAAGTTAGATAGCATTTAAAAGTTCATATAGGCCTAAGATGAATTTAGAAAACATACGTGACTCCTGGTACAAGAACAGCCAAACAAATTTAAACACGTTCATACATGTAATAGAATGAATAAAGGTTCCACAAATAGGCAGCCAGTTTATTAGTCACGTGACATAACTCTTCCTTTGTCTTCCAATCGTGTCATTAAAAACAGATTAGTTTTCGGACAGTATCGAATAATAATAATAAAATGATTTAATACGATAAATGGGCCAAATAAATTAGTTAAATAATATAAAATAATGAAATTATAAACTCTGTTAAATTAATGTATTAATAACTGTTTCTTAAGGTTTAGGTTTTATAACAAATACACGACAGATCATGCTCAAAGCTAATGGAACAATGAAACCTTTCGGAGCAAGTGTAGTTTACATCCCCCCTGACACAAAAGGGGACACAAACTACACTAGATCAAAGTTGGGGAACGTAAACTACGCTAGGATCTTTAGGAGACATTTTTTAAATAAATCCATCAAATAAAACATTAAAACTAACGAAAATATTACGACTTAACCTAACCAATCGTCAATATATATATAAATTGACGATTGGTTAGGTTAAGTCGTAATATTTTCGTTAGTTTTAACGTTTTATTTGATTAGGTATACGCAGACAGAGTTGGGGAACGCCAACTATACTAGATGTAGGGGAACGTAAACTACACTAGGCTAATGTAGGGGAACGTAAACTACACTAGGCATCACAGGGGGACGTAAACTACAATCGCTCCAACCTTTCTTCTTGAGGGAGACGAATTGAGCGAAATTTGTGGAAGCGAGTGGGAGAAGAGGTTGTAGAGCTGCAGTCCATGAGAAATTTATTTTTGATTCCTCACCTGCCATTTTTATTTTAATATGCCCATCGTACCCGTGAGAAATGGGGCCCACTTTTAAAATGAAGTTAGGCCAGTAAAATAAATTCAGTTCTTTCCTAGGACATATTGAAAGGAAACTTTCCTTCAGGCCCTAGGCACACTCTTGTCCCGCGCGAATATTCTCCACTTCCTCAGGCCTATTTGAATTCCGATCTAAACTTATTCCCCTTTATTAATTGTATAACGTAAGTGAAATTTAATTTAACCCGCAAGAAACATAAGATCAAACGTATAAAACCTGGTGTGTTTTTATAAGAACTAAATTTATATTAGTTGTGTAAAGGTTAAAAACTTGAGTATTTTTATAACAAGAGTCAAAGGTAAATTCTGAAATTACTAAAACGATAAATAATGTTAGTTCCTTAGTTGAAGTATAACTGAAAAACTAATACGAAACAGACTAAATAATTGTCGTGCCTTAAGCGCTCCGCTACCACCCTTATTGCCGTGTTTATCGTCAACATCCACCCATGAGCGGAGAGACGAACGAATGAATGAATGAATCATTTTCATTCATAGGGTTACACCCTAAAAGAATCGCGAACCCTTCACAAATACCTATGGTGTATTACATTTAAATTTAAACAATTTAAAATCATGCATGGGATATTTTGAATAAAATGAGTTTATTATATATCGGTATCGGTACATCTTCAATAATAATAATAATAAATACACTTCCTTGATTGGAAAATGGAGCTGGACTTGAAGGTCCTGGGTTCGATTTCCACCACCGGCGCAGTTGAGTCGGGCGGGGCGGGCAACCTACTCTATGATGTCAGGGGTCAAGCGATTCTCTGGGGTGGGCTCACGCTCACCTACTTCCGTGTAGGTAAATAGAAATTCCGGATGTTACTTACTTTAACAGACACTTGAAAACGTGACGAAAACTTGAGTTTTTTGTTTTTGTGACAAACGTGAAAAACGCTGAACAGCTGAATTCGTTTTAACCCTTTAAGGACTGAAGATGCCAATTGCTAACGTTTCAAATACACGCATTCATAACTTAACTCGACAAAAAATTCAGGGCTTAAAGGGTTAAGCGCAATAACCGCACTTAAGATGGTAAAAGAAAAAGCAATGAAGTAGAAAAAGCTGGTTCGAGTTCCACTAGCTCCTAGTTTCCCACTTTATTGCCTTTTCACTTTCCATTCGGAACAATCACACACACACACACACACACGATCAGATTGGGGTTCTACGAGAGACAAACAACTCAAAATTCTTCACATGCATATGAGATTGTTCACATTTTCGCCAGATAAGTAAGCGAGCCACACCGATCAGGAAGACCAACAATGGCTACAGAATGAACACAAAAAGCACTTGGCTCGCCAGATGAGGTGCAATCCACGCACAAGACTCGAAAACATCACAAATAATGTAAATTTGGTACAGTGTCAAACCAAAGTTATCTTTATAACATGGATCACAATGGACGTGTAACTCCGCGAAATGCTATCCCTGTGGCATTTTGGGGTTCTGTTCCCTTCTCAATCATTTCGTAAATCCTGTTTACCACACTGGTTTTGGTGCCATGGTACAGGAATACTGATAAGGCTGATCTTGTATTCATCGAGGGAAGACTTAATCCTGCTAAATGTATATCCTTCCTCGAGGATTATCACCTCCCATCATTCTTAAGGGGTAAAGCCCGTTAAATATCATATGCTGCAAGAAGAGTGTGCCACATAATACATTGCCAAAACAACCAGTCAACGGCAGTGACAAGATGGGCTGCGGTCTATTCCCGGGTACCTAAAAGCCCTGACACTGAACACCGTTGAACACGTCTGGGAACATCCCGACTCTCAGCTGTAAAAATGACGCTTCTTCCCACATCTGTGGAGGCTCTGAAAGAAATATTAACTGCATGTACTTTGGCAAAATCCTCATCATGCCACAATACAAAACCTCATCATTTCTATGCCAAGATGCGCCCCAGCCCTTCCTGAGGCCCGTGGTAAGGGTAGTCCAAATTAAGTGAGTTTTTTTAACTTCTTTACATCTTTAGTGCACGTCATATTTTATATAAAACAAATATAGGTTGCTCATTTTATTCTGGCAGGTTCTATTCTATGTACTTCATGTAAAGGTCATTTCAAGGAGAAATGATGCTATTTCCCGGAGCATAGCATTGTCACGAAATCTTGAAACCTTTGCCACCGAATAAAAAGGCTATTTTTTTATATTAATTGTTTTTAACGAAGAACACATACGTTCAAGTAAAGATACATCAATGCCACGTTTAGCCTTTAACTTTAGAGGGTATAAGGGGAGTACGTTTTTGTTTCCCTTACTGTAAAGGTACAGGGCAAAAATAAAACTTGCATCCGAATACAAAGACAGATGTACATTCAGATGGATAGAGAGATACACGCAATGATGAACTTCTGGAACGAGAAAACTACTGTACTTTGTACAATGCTTCAAATAATAAAGTAGTATCAAAGTAGTAAAGGAAAGGTGTTACAGCAACAGCATAAAACATACTGTGTGAAAGATGATTCTGCCTTCAACTTGTCATTATACAACTCGTTATGAAGAAGAAAAAACTTTGGGGAATAATTACCTCGATTCAACAGAACTTGGGATCCTTTTGAATCAAGAATTTCTCTTACCTGCAAAAAAAAAAAAAAAAAATACAAGAATTAGCTTTACTGCCTTTGTTAAATTCTTCTCCAATTTCCCGGAAATTTCCCTTAAGGGGGTAACGGAAGTAAAACATGGTTATCGTTCCCAGAATTCAAACAGCTCACGCAAATGGGAAACACCTGCCCAATTAGAACAATTCTTATCGATCCCTTATTCTTACCAAAATACACTTCAAAATTTTGGCATCAACGAAATATGACTCACTAATTGAGTGACTCATCATCAATTATGAGGAATTAATTAGTTTCGCTTCTAAGCCAGCGTCAGCCATCCATCCGGAGAGCCAGACAGGCCGGGCAACAATAAATAAATAAACATGTTTACAACTGAATATATATATATATATATATATATATATATACTGTAACTGTATTAGTGGTTCCCAAAATGAGGTTGTGGGCCTCATCGTTGGGGTTCGTGGCAAGTTATGTAAAAATCAGCATAAATGTGTAGAAATAGAAATTGGTCAGCTACCAATAAAAGATTTTCGAACAATGACGAAAGGGAACGGGCGGATCTCTCTCTGCAGCCTTTTCGATCTCCTTTCCTATTCTTTCTCTTGATGTTTGTCTGCAATTCCTTTAAAACCATTTTCAGAACCGAGATAAACCTCAGTGGTTACTTAAATCTTCGAATTGTGATGGGAGGGGGGAAGAGGGGCTTTCCGGGATAACCCCGACCGTCGGGGACGACGAATATAGTATTGACTCAAAAAGTACATACCAATGTTTTCTCCTACTCTGAAACTACGATAATTACTGGTCAATGCTTATTTTAAGGTATAGCTTTCGTGTGGGACGATTTAAAGATGATAAAAATAGGAGTAGCGCTCGAAATTTTTTTTCAGATATCAAAGGAATTCTTGGCCTGAAAAAACTCTTAACATATTAAACAGTTAAGCGACAAAAAGGGAACTGCAAACTTAATCTTCGAGCCAATGACCACTTTTGAGAACATTAAAGAGTTTCGTGGTAGGCAATCAAATTGTTATCGGTCTATGGTCAAAGTGGGGAGCGAAAACAAAGACAGAATACACGCTTTAAAGTTAATTTGGAAAGAGCCACGGTTAAAATATTTAGAAAGAAGTTTCGTACGGAAGTAAGAACCAGCCGTAGTACAATATAAGTAATTATGTTATGTAGCTTTCAGATGAACTTCAAATTCTATTTATCTTCTTATTACCAATTTGGTTGCAAACTATTTCGGGTGTATATAAATAACAACGTAAACTAAAAATGAATGCTTTCACAAATTATAAACAAGTAAAATGGTATCACAGTCACTGAACTAACTAACTAACTAACTAACTAACTAACTAACTAACTAACTAACTAACACATATATATATATAAAACACAGGGTGGCGCAAAAGTCGCACATCATAGGCATTTTCAGTGTTGATTATAATATATTGTTTTTTCTTTCAGGGAGGGGATGGCTGCGAAATTAACAATAGACTTTGGCGAACACGCGAATTTTTTTTATGGTTTACATGTTTCTTTTTGGTACGCGACTGTAAAAAGGTTCGCCACCTTTGTCCTACAGTATAATTATTATCTTCTGGGTTTCTTATTTTTCTACTGATCTTTGTGTCATCGGCGAAGAATGTTACTGTGCTGTCTCTGGTAACGTCCTCATCTATGTCAGTTAGCATGATTATGAAGAGTAGTGGAGCTAAAACTGTTCCTTGCGGTACTGAGCTGAGGACCTTTGATTCTGATGAAGATACTCCTTGTACTGTAACGACTTGTCGCCGCTCACTAAGGAAATTATATATCCATTTCCGTACTTTTCCCGTTATTCCCATATATTTCAGTTTATGTATTAGGATTCCATGGTCACACTTGTTGAACGCTTTGGCAAAGTCTGTGTATATTACATCATAGTTTTCATTACTTTCCAGTGCATCAATAATGTTGTTGTAGTGTTCCATTAGTTGTGATAGGCATGATCTGCCTGACCGAAACCCATGTTGGTTATCATTTAATTTTTTCTGAGTTTTCAAAAACATAGATTTTCTGTCTAACTATTCTTTCAAATATTTTAGTGAGATGAGATGTAAGCGACACTGGCCTATAGTTTTTGGCCTCGGATCGATCTCCTCCTTTATATATTGGGACTATGCTCGCGCTCTTCAGGATGCCCGATATTTCTCCCGTGTCTAGCGATCGTCTCTATATCCAATATTGGGGCTCAGCGCGATTGCATTCTTGCAGTTTTTGATCAGTGTGGCATTCTATTTGTCCGGTCCTGCTGCTGAGTGTGCTTTTAGTTTCCCTATAGCTTGTGTAATATCATCCGTAATATCATCACATATATATGTTTGATAGCAACATCTAAGGTTATACGACGGAGGGGACCTACAATTTTACGCGAGATTCGAACCCATTACCCTACCAATGAAGAGCCAAAGAGGTAACACACACACACACATATATATATATATATATATATATATATATAAAGGAAAACCAGAAGAAATGTATAGAATGAACTCCTAAAATAGTGAGAGAGAAATAACGTCAAGCCAGAATTAGATCGAATTAAAGAAAAATGAATATCGAAAGAGATCCAAATACATTAGAATTAGGTTGCGTTACGTTAAGCTAGGTTAGGTCCGACTCGGATAAGCTTGGTTAGGTTAGATTAGCTAAAGTTATTGCATACATAGTTACACAGCTAATGATAGTTAATGTTTCATGAAAATCGACGTGAACAAAACAAATTCGACCGGTAAGATTTTTAATTAGCATGATAAGGAAAATAGGTGATAAATTGATGTTTATTAAGCGTAAGACAGCATTGAATGAGGGTTTGACCCTTCAATAATGGGGCTGCAGTTTCACCGCTCCTACAGTGGTTGACTACGCCCAGCTTTCGAGCAGATACATCTACGAGCCCAAAATATTGTCTTTTGAATCACTCAACAACTGCTACGTGAGGCTGCTTTGAGTTTACTTATTACCTCGTGGTCTTATTATCGGAATTCATCATCCCATGATTAGAGAAGAGAGTTATGGTCTCTTATAAGGAATCGTGTCCTAATAGCCCTAATGAGAGTTATGGTCTCTTATAAGGAATCGTGTCCTAATAGCCCTAATGAGAGTTAATCGACCAGCAATCTGACACATTCTCCCACGGGACAATGCCCCTTGCCAGAGAGCAGCAGCAGCAACACATGTAGTGGCCTTGTTTCCGTGTGCCATGATGACCTGCTCAGAACACGGATCCCATCATCCCAATTCCACTGAACATCTTTGGGACCAACAGAGAAGGAATTTGGCAGAACTCCAACGCCCAGTAACCTTACAGGCGACTGATCGATGCCCTAAAGAAGCGGGCACGGATCACACCAGATACCCATAGAAACAGTTTGTGTGGAGGCGGCTATACAAGCCAACGGAAGTCCTATACGAATTAGTAGGCACTATACAGTCACATACCTTGTTGCGGATGCTTGCCCGAGATGCTTCTGGCAACACAGAGAAGACACACACAACCTTTGAGCCCGAAACAAAACCGAAACTTCAGCTGATCAAAAAAGCACTTGCAAAAATGAACCATCAGCAAAATGAAGACGAAGCAATGAATTTTTTTGTCAAAAGAAATAAAGTTAAAAAAATGAGAGAGTTTGTCCACAACATTAACGGTTACGACATTGTTTGATTCACGTCTTCATGTAATAGGCACTTAATGTGTTTGTTAAGACACTCTTTATACGACCATCGTAAAACGAGTCTGTAAGGAGAGCGTCAGACGCATATTAACTACCATTCAGAAGTATAAAAATACCCATTTGTTTATTCATAAAAAACTTATCACCATCGACACTTCAATCCCCTTTCTCCGAGATTGTGGCATTTAACCTATACCTGATTTGTATTCATTCAGTGCCTCATGGTCGAAGGATGCGATGCCGTTCCATTTTGTAGCACTCAAGTCTCGGGCACTTCCCTCGATGACCGAGAACGCCTCCCCATTTCCTCCGCAATTATCAAGTTTCCGAATCTCTCTATAAAGCTTGGGCTCGCCTCGGTATTCGCCGTCGTCAGCGTCCACTCACAAACAGCTGCTTCTAACTGACAAACGGCGGACTGGCGGGCGGAGAGCGAGAGCCAGATCAGGAGAGAGAGAGAGAGAGAGAGAGAGAGAGAGAGAGAGAGAGAGAGAGTCCTCAACCGTGAAACCTTTCTCGTGAAAGGTGATAATTAGGAGGGGCTTCGGGGCGAGGCACCACGATGCCCACGAGGCACTCCAGGCACTGACACTGTCGAATGGCCACTGAGCTTCCTCAAATTCCGACTCGTGGAGGCTTAAGGCACAGAAGCGATAAGAGGAAGCGAAAGACATTTAGAGGAAAAAAAGAGCGAAAACAGGAGAGAGAGAGAGAGAGAGAGAGAGAGAGAGAGAGAGAGAGAGAGAGAGAGAGAGAGAGAGAAGAGAGAGAGAGAGAAGAGACGGCCCACACGGCTCGGCAGGCAATCAATGAGTGTTGCCATAGCAACCCGCGCAGGAATGTACGCTACTCGCATGACGCACAACAGGTACGAAAATTCAAAGAAACAACTCGTTCATTATGAACCAATTCTCTACCATTAAAGATAACCCCGAGTGGGGGGGGAGGAGATGCTCATCGCTAGCCAGACCCTTCCGGAAAAAAAAAAAAAGGGGGGAAGGGGAGGATCAAACTTCAAATGAGATGGGAACGAGCAAATGTAGAGTTTGAACCGACCTTCAACCTAACCCTTTGAGGGAAGGAAGCGACAAAGTGGTTAATCTCATTCACAAAAGACGCAATTTTTCTCCGAAACAGTTGTGTGTGTCAGTGTAACTGAGCAACGATTGAGGCTTCGTGATCTGTCCCGCACGGCGTGAGATCTTCCATTCTTCTGTACTCGCAAATCCCTCTCCAATTCAACATTTTCAATTTCATGTTTCCAAACAAACTTTTGTCAATCCTTTAAGAATAAAAATGAGATCTCTCTCTCTCTCTCTCTCTCTCTCTCTAAGTAAGATGGACATACAGACCTCACACGAAATTTAAATAAAAACTTGGTGTATATATAATTAATGGCAAAAAAACTAATACATAACTTTATTAATTAATTTCTTTAAATACCTTTTTTTACTTTTTAAACTTATTATTAATTAATTAATTAATCGTATCCTTTATTCCCTTCATAAATATCGTACTTTTTTTCACGGAACTTATTTCCTGCCAATGCAGATCATCATCATATTATTATGATGATGTTCATAATACATGGATGAACGAACATACGATCATGATAAACACGAACATTTTATCAAAAAAGTAAAGGAAGACAAAAATTTTAATTTCTAAAACGTTTTATTCGAGTTTGTGTTTAAAATTGGCGTTCAATTAAGGATTGAACTTCATTCAATCAGCCAAAAAGATTTTTTTAATTATATAAATTATATAAGAGAGCATTAATGAAAACAAATTAGAATTTCAGTGCGGGATAATTAGTCACATTTTATTAAAGAAATTATTCATACGTTTATTAAAAATTTATCACGCAAATTTCTCTATAGCGAACAATTAACGAAATAACTGCACGATCATAATCTCTATAGCGAACAATTAACGAAATAACTCTGCACGATCATAATTACTAACTTCAACAACAAAATAAATATTCTAATGTGTATTACAAAAGTTTAGGGTCCCATTTTATTATGAATTTTTAGTTACTGTTATTTTAAGCGAGGAATTTTGTTTAATTTCTAATGTAAACTACTTTCATTCATCGCCTTAAATGCGAACGCACGTCCTAAATCGATATATCGTTAATTAATCGCAAAATAAAAAAAAAAACAAAGTAATTAACACCGACTAATTTAATAAAAATTTGCATTAAAAACTTTATAACAAAACTATAAAAATTAAAACTACAAAGAAATCGGCGGAACCACTTAATTTTAACATTAAACGATTACGCTATTTCTACATTGCGAACTCGTTCAATAATAATAATAATAGCGTCATTACAGTTTATTATAATCAACCGTACTTCCCCAGTGGAAACTGATAAAGGTCGTTCAGAATTACAGTAATCAGTAAAATCCTTTGAAAGGATTATAAAACAAAAAATATCGTTAAATAAACTCGGAACCTGTTTTCTCTAGTATCAATATGGAGTGCTGTAAAAAGAAATTCATTTTCCAAAATGAATATAGTAAATCTCGGACAATATTCACGTTGCTTTCGCGAAATCAGAAAACTCTGGGTTTTAACAATAAATAATATTTGGGATTGTTTAAACTTCTTCGTGACGGTAAAGGTCACGTTATGGAAGAGACCTACACCTTTACGTGGAATCCGGACCATCCGCGGGTAGCTACTCGATACGCCCATCGAACAACTGAACAGACCCAACGCTGCTTACCCTCGCTGATTTTGGTTTCTAAATCGAGTGCCTCGAGCAAAGCCTTTTGATGTTATACATCTTTCTTAATAAGCTACAGCACTGGTACGGTTACAGAGACATCATTACTCACTGGTTTCGAAGCTATTTGTCTAAGAATATCAATTTGTCTCTGTCAACAGCATATAGATCAAAACTGAACATTAAACTCTACTCCAAACGACGAAATTTGTTTTGGCTAACGCCAGACTATTTTACTGTCTCAGAAAAGACCCCCAGATATCAACCACTGAATCTGTTTTATGTCCATTACCGCTTTCATTGCACATCGATGACATCCAAATGTACTTAAATTTAGTTAATTTACGGATGATATAGCAGAATTGAAGATCAAAGTACTGCCAAAAACATCGCACTTACCATGGCTGCTGATTAGTTGTGATAAGCTCTTCTTCGATACCGTGAACGCAGATTTTATTTATAGTTTTCAGTGTGTTTGTTTCCTTGAACGAATTAAGTGGTGGTACTTGTATTATGGGTAACCATACAACCTCGTGCAATACTTGCATCCGGCACAAGCAATTTATATTCCTAACAAGAGTTCTATGAGTATTATCATTATGTTAAAACTAAAACACATACAGGGTTATTAAGAACTTCCGGTCTCTAAGGTATTTAATGTACGAGGGCTACTCAATATATTTTGCCCCCACCTTTTTTTTTCTTTCCAAGTTTCCTTGTACGTTCCAGAAATTTTGTACACAAGTAGTTACATACCTTTCTTACAAGTTTTTATTTTTCCACATAGTCTCCATCCTTTTCTACGACTTTCCTCCACCTCGAAACAAGGGCCTTTATTCCTTGCTGGTAAAAGTCCGCTGGCTTCCGCTCGAGCCACCTCTTAATCTCCTCAACAACCTCATTGTCACCCTGAAACTTTCTTCCACGAATAACATCCGTCATTGGCCCAAACAAATGGAAGGCTGAAGGTGCCAGAGCCGGGCTGTATGGAGGGTGGGGTAACACAGTCAAGCGCATTTTTGTGATAGCCTCTCGTTTGCAAACTGTAGTGCAAAAGAAGGACGTCTTCCAGTTTTCTCTACGGTCGAACTCGCTTTATACGTCTCTGGAGTCTCTGTAGGGTAGCAATATATGCCTCTGAGTTGATTGTTTGTCCTTTCTTCATAATGTCCACCAGAATCACCCCTTTCATGTCCCAGAAGATGGTGGCCATAACCTTTCCTGCTGAGGGAGCCATTTTGAACTTTTTCTTGCGTGGGGAGTCTGCGTGATGCCACTCCATGGATTGGCGTTTTGTTTCATGTTCAAAGTGGTGTGCCCAAGTCTCATCCCCAGTCACAATTCGTGAAAGGAAGTCATCCCCTTCTGTCTCATATCGAACCAACGACTCAGAAGCAATTTCTTTTCTTTGGCCTTTGTGATCTTCAGTCAGTTGGCGAGGAACAAACCGTGAACACAGTTTTGAGTATCCCAGTTGCTGAATTATCGTATTCACACTTCCTTCACTAATTCATAGCTCCAGTGATAGCTCCTTGTATGTGACTCGATAACAGCTCTCTGTTTATGACGCACATCACTGTCAGACGTCATTTTCGAAGGTGCGTTAACCATCGGTTTTATACAAGGGCGTTTAAAAGCGGTTTTATACAAGGAGGCTAGGTTCAAACTGGAAAAACCCGGTTATGTGAAGCGCAGAAAGTTCAAATTTACGGCCCAAAAGACATTTCAGCCACATGGCCTATTATTTAGCTAAGAAAAAAGGGTGGGGCAAAATATATTGAGTGCCCCAAGTATATTTCTGGGGGCACGACTTTTCAATCAACCTATATATGGTTTCAAACAAATCTTATTAAAATTGTGACAAACTCCTGTCCTCCCATGTAATGTAAAAAGAGTATAATGTATTGTCATCTGGACTAGAGAAACTATATGCGCAGATAATTAATACCTTAAATCAGGGGTTCCCTACCTTTTCTGTCTCAAGGCACCCCAAAATGCCATCTATTTCTTCTTTCGTAGACCTCCGAGGATTTCAGTCTCCCACTGTTCACCATCCAGTAAACCCCACCTTCAATTCTAAACCACGTAACTTCAAATTGAGAATATATGTACAGTTTCTGTATGAACGTCACAAATAACGAATGTTTTCCTTCGTTTTTCATTTAAAATTTCCATATCTTCCCAAACTTTGCAATTTTCAATTACTTATTTTTGCCACTTTCATGATATTTCGCTGCACCGATAGGAAGCATCTGCGGCGGCTCGGTTGGAAAACAATGCCTTGAAACGATATCTTTACAAAAACAGGCCATAATCTTGAACAGCTGATATTGATTTCTCTGCTCATACTAACGAAGATCAAAGACATTAGTGAAGCAGCCCCGCAGTACAAAACTATGAATACGAATATAACGAACTTTTGCCATGAAAACCAATTTTCATTGCTTCAAATTTGGAAGGTCATTAGTAGTACTTAATTTTCTTACCGTCATTATTATATATACGCATACGTATACAGTATATATGTATGGTGTAGTGGTTAGTATCACTGCCTACGAATCCACCGGCCTGGGTTTTATTCCCAGCAAAAGCAGGCGGCGCGCAGCTTACCCAGCTGTTCAATGTTTATCCTTCCAGAAAAAAAATAGGTTGGTAGATAAATGAGTACCCTGGGTGGCCTAGTGGTTAAGATCAGGAGGTCGTGAGATCGAGTCCGGGAAAGGACTCAGAAATTTCTGACCACCCGTGATAAGTCGTGGTTCGGATTCCACGTTGAGCTGTAGGTCCAAGGTATTGTACAGGGAATCGACTCTGGTATACAAATCTAATTGTCCACTTAGGCCAATTTTATCGGCACTAGGAACTTTTAGTTATAACCTTTCAAAATTCTTGGTCCCCATACTATCACCTATAACTTATAATTTGTATACAGCACGGGATTCTTTTTCTTTCGTTAGAGAAATTACCTCATTAAATAATAATTCGTACACAATGGCTAGCTTCGATGTAAAATCTTTATTTACCAATGTACCTGTTCCAGAAACAGTGGTGTAGTCCGGGGGTAACGCAAGGTAACGGCGTTACCCCACTGGTTTTATTTTACTTTTAGCGTTACCCTACTGGTTTTATTTTACTTTATATTTTTTCTATTTTTTTCTATTTCTACTGAACATTTTTGTAATACATACTCTTTCTAACTATATTTCTTTCCTAACCCCTTGAATTTCAACGTGTTTTTGGGAATGTACATAAAATGTAAAAACGCTGTAGAATTTTATAGCTATATAAGAAAAATTGTTGTTGCGTTACTCCACTGAAGAAATTACGAATACACCACTGTGCAGAAACTATTGATATATGTATTGACAATCTTTTTAACAATATTGATACGGTGCAGGGTTTTAATAGAGGTCAATTGAAAGAACTACTAAAATTTTCCGTGGAAGACCTTATATTTATATTCAACGGTGAATATTTTAAACAGACTGAAGGTGTTCACAACGGGTCTGCCCCTTGGTCCCACCTTAGCTACCGCGTTTCTTTGCCATCATGAAGTCAAATGGCTGAACGTGTGTCCTTCCAACTTCAAACCGGTTTTTTATGGAAGATATATTGATGACACTTTTCTCCTGTTCAAATCACCAGACCATATCCCTTTGTTTCGTAATTATGTTAATTCCAAGCACCCTAATATTGAATTTACTTCAGAAACTGAATCTAATAAGCTCTTTGTCCTTTTTAGACATCAAGATAATAAAACCTAATTTCTCTTTTCAAACTTCCGTTTACCGAAAGCCGACATTCACCAATTTTACTACGAACTTTTCTTCCTTTATTCCTTTCGGTTTCAAACGAAATTTAATTTCGGCTCTGACTAATAGAGCTTTCAATATCTGTTCAGATTATTTTAAGCTACACGATGAACTAGATTTCATCCGAAAACTCCTTAACAAGAATAATTTCCCTTCTAGATTGGTGGAGACTACAATAGGCAGAACCCTAAATAGACTAATAAACCCCACGACTAGAGACTTAATTACAGTTCCCAAAGATATCATGTAGTTCACTTTGCCTTATATGGGAACCTCAAGTTTTAACATCAGAAACAAACTTTTAAAATTACTCCAGGAATTCTACCCGCAACTATGTATAAAAATTATATTCACCCCGTCTAAACCGATTTATCACTTATTTAAATACAAGGATGTTATTCCTACACTTCTTAAGTCATCCATAGTTTACCAATACAAGTATGACCACTGTATGGGGTCATAATATAGGTAAGACTAAAAGACACCTAAAATCTCGTATTTACGAACATCTCGGTAAATCGGTCCGTACAAATTTACCTCTTGATAAACCACCTAATTCTCTCATACGTAACCATTCACACAACAATAACCACCCAATTTCACAGTCTAGTTTCGCCGTTCTCGCTGCCGGAAGCTCTGACCTTAAGCTTAAAATTATGGAATCTTTGTTCATTTATAAATTAAAACCAGACTTCAATTCTGATGAATCATCGGTAGATCTGCTATGTTTTAGTTAAGGTACTTGTTTATTTTATTTATTTACCTTTTAGTTTTAATGCTTTTATATTTTTTCTAGTTACTTTTTATAATTGTAACGTTATTTTAATTTTATCTATTTACATTTTAGTTTTAATGCTTTTACATTTTCTTAGCTACTTTTTATAATTTTAACTTCGTTACTTTAAATTGTTATTAAGCAACTTACAATTGCAATTTGTATGTGAATTGGCCTTTTATTATTTTAGCCCTGAAGATGGAAATAGTGCATTCCGAAACGTTGGTACTGATTAAACCTTGAAGGATGTTTATTTTTTCTCTGGTGTTCCTGTTTATTATTAAATTGCGTTTCCAACGCCATCAATTAATAGCCGATATACAGTAAGGTCGCCTCCAACGCGAATTTGTGTTAACGCGGCATTGGTACCTGCGACACACTTCGTCCAACACGAATGAGATTTGGAATAACGCGAGTAAACAAACAACGTGAATGCGCCAACATTCTCAGTCTAGCGCTGCAGTTAACTTCACTGGCTTCCCTACTGTTGATGCGTCAATAAGAGAAATTGTTGCGATCTCTAGGCAAATTGAAGGAGAAGGATTAGATGATATGCAGCCACAAGAAGTCGAGTTGTTGCTGCAATTCCATCAAACAGAACAAACCAATGAAGACCTTCAAGCTATGATAAGCAGCAGCAGCAGCGAATCAAACGATGACGAAGCTACAGAACCACCTCAGCCTCTATTACTGCAGCAGTTCTCACAGACATCATGAAGAAAGCCGATGAATTTAGTTAATTTATTATGGATGTTGATCCTATTATGAACAGATCATTGAAAGTCAAAGGCCAACTGGAGGCTAGTTTATCCTGCTACAAAGAACTGCTCAAGGACCACCAAATGAAAGCTAAGCAGGCTAAAATTACAGACTTCCTGATAATGGCAACAGCTGACTAATCTAATGACCTACAACCCTTAACATCCAAACACCCACCTTTACAAAAGTGGATGCATACTCCCGCTTGCGTCTCAGAAATTCCACTAGATGAGAGATCTGATTCTGAATGAGAGTTCTCTTCCTTCTGTTTAAGTTTTTTTCACAATTTAAGTTTTTGTTTACTGTAAGTTTTGTTTACGTTAGTGTTTGTGTTTACTTGTTTACAGTATGTTTGATTTAAATGTTTATTTCAGGTCTAATGTTTAATATACTTTGAAACTACGTTTGTGTATCATTTTCCTCGAACGCGAACTTTAACGTAATACTATTTTCCTCATAGACTATTAAGTTCGCCGAACGCGATTTTCTTGCATAGGTTAACCTAACCCCATTTTTACCATAGGTTAAGTTCGCCGAATGCGAGATCTTGACTTGACACAAGCATCGCGTTGGAGGCGACCTTAATAAATAAATATATATATATATATATTACAAGACTTCAGTAAACAAAGAAACTAGAGAGCATAATGTCTGAGCGAAAACCATCTTTCACAGCGTAATGAAAGACGAGAGAGTATTGTATAATGAAATCAAAGTGGTTTGAATCGCGTGAGGAGCAAACTGTTACATAAAAATAGTTCACAATATTTGCAATAGATGGCGCCACGAACTTTTTAGCTTTGCCTAATTTTTCAACACCATTCTCTTACCATGAGTAAAACATTTTAAAAATATTTAACTTTAATCCTACGAGTAACAAACTTCCTCGGGATATTTTTAACACGCCAAGCGTGTTCAAACCACAAGCTGGGTGTTACATTTTAAGACACTTTTTTTTTTTTTTTAAATGTAACTCACCAAGACATTTATGCCAACTTAACTAGAGATAAAAATAAACACTGATACCTCACTTTGGACTATCATCATCGCTACAATTCACCTTGAAACTACGGAATGGTTTACACAATGCTTTAAAGGCATTCCGAATGTAAATACATTTAAACACCAGGGGTGAACAGTAGGAGCGATATCCAACTGTATAAATAAATGACATTCAATTATACGTCTCGGTATATCTACTGGTCATAAATATTACAATTTTTAACTTTGTTTCGTTAGTCATTTTACTTTAGGTCCGTTACTTCGTTAGCACTGAATAAAATTGGCAATTTTTTTTTTCTTTTAAGGAAAACATGCGTGGCCCCAATAACCAAACAAATTTGAAGGACAAAATTTTTAAAAAATCCATTGTTTAAACTTTAATGTTCTATTTTCATAATTTATTTTATCAATAAACTTTTTCTTTCTTTCTTCTTTCTATAAACTTGTAGCACCACTGATAAATTTTCAACCTCCATGCTTCTCTCTCTCTCTCTCTCTCTCTCATATATATATATATATATATATATATATATATATATATATACGCAATAATAATAATATATATATATATATATATACAGGGTGAGTCAAAAGTAGCGCCCGATTTCTGTTTTTTCGGCTGCAATTGTGCATCGATCACGAGGGAGGGCACTTTGAAAATTGCAAGTAAAACAGCTTGGTACAGTTCCGTAATAATTTTCCCCCGAATAAATGGTTAGATAAACATGTCATTCATTTATTCCTACCTTCTTGTACACTGTAATACAAATGGCAAACAAACAATCAACTGACAGAAATCGGGCGCTACTTTTGACTCACCCTGTATATTACACTAGGGGCACTCAATATATTTTGCCCCACTTTTTTTTTTTTAGCTAAATAATAGGCCATGGGGCTGAAATGTATTTTGGGCCGTAAGTTTAAACTTTCTGCGCTTCACATAACCGGATTTTTTCCAGTTTGAACTTCCCCTCCTTGTATAAAACCGATGGTTAACGCACTTTCGAAAATAATGTCTGACAGTGATGTGCGTCGTAAACAGAGCTGTTATCGAGTTCTTAACCGCAGAGAAGGAAACGGTTGGAAATATTCACAAACGTCTACAAAACGTTTACGGAGATGCTGCTGTTGATCAAAGCACAATTGAACGCTGGTCTAAACGTGAGAGATCATCGGAGAGAGGGAGAGCCAGCCTCGATGATGAGCCACGCAGCGGTCGCCCGGCATCGGCTGTGACATCTCGCAACGTGCTAACAGCATCATTCGCTCAAGTCGGCAAGTCGCATACAAGGAGCTATGAATTACTGAAGGAAGTGTGAATACGATAATTCAACAACTGGGATACTCAAAAGAAAAGCTCAAAGAAAAGAAATTGCTTCCGAGTTGTTGGTTCGATATGAGACAGAAGTGGATGACTTCCTTTTACTAATTGTGACTGGGGATGAGACTTGGGTACACCACTTTGAACCTGAAACAAAACGCCAATCCATGGAGTGGCATCACGCAGACTCCCGACGCAAGAAAAGTTCAAAATAGCTCCCTCTGCAGGAAAGGTTATGGCCACCATCTTCTGGGGCATGAAAGGGGTGATTCTGGTGGACATTATGAAGAAAGGACAAACAATCAATTCAGAGGCATATATTACTCCCCTATAAAGACTCCAGAGACGTATAAAGCGAGTTCGACCGGAGAGAAAACTGGAAGACGTCGTCCTTTTGCACGATAACGCAAGACCACACAACAGTTTGCAAACAAGAGAGGCTATCACAGAAATGCGCTTGACTGTGTTACCCCACCCTCCATACAGCCCGGATCTGGCACCTTCCCTTCAGACTTCCATTTGTTTGGGTCAATGAAGGATGCTATTCGTGGAAGAAAGGTTCAGAGTGACGATGAGGTTGTTGAGGAGGTTAAGAGGTGGCTCGAGCGGTACCCAGCGGACTTTTACCAGCAAGGAATAAAGGCCCTTGTTTCGAGGTGGAGGAAAGCTGTAGAAAAGGATGGAGACTGTGTGGAAAAATAAAAACTTGTAAAAAAGGTACGTAACTACTTGTGTACAAAGTTTGTGGAACTTGTAAGGAAACTTTGAAAGAAAAAAAGAGGTGGGGCAAAATATATTGAGTAGCCCTCGTATAATAAAATTACAATTTACTAATTTACTAACTTGGGGGGTTTTCGAGACTGTTTTTAATGTAAATTTATTTCGTCAAATCAACAGAGAAACGTGTAATGTTTACTAAATAGCCTCGACTTAATATTGCCCGGAGAAGATACATTTTACGATGCGGTGCCGCTTATTTCGTCTTGTGAACTACTTCAACAATTTTTACTTTTACTTTACGTTAACATTTAGACACTAAGAAGACATAGAAGAGACTTCTCCAGAGTGGATTTTCATTTATTTTTAGCGTGAACTGTTCAAAAAATATTTAGTATGAACATATTTCTCTTACTTCTTGAAGCGAGGCACTTTTTCAACTGAAAATAGTTAAATCAGTGAAGATGGCTTCGCCATTCCCTTGCTTTTAATTTACTCCACACCAGGTTTTTTTTTTTATTTTAAATGGGTAACTAACAAAATTACTTATTTTTATTATGGTGTTCAAAGACGAGCCTCAAATGGGTTGTTTCGGGTTGGGGTTCGGAAAACGATGCGCTTCCGAAAGTCTTCTTCCTGTCAGTGGCGTATAAGAGTCGTCACTATTATTAAAGGCACTCTTCTGATCGACATAAGCACAGTGCGCATACTTATTGATGATGATAACGCTTATGACTGTTTAACTTCCTTCGTAACGGCAGAAGTCACGTAACAGAAGGGACCAAAAGATTTATCTGGGATGCGAACTATCGTCAGAACGATCAACCATCCAACCACTGAACAGACCAAACGTCGCTTAACCTCGCTAACCTAACAAGAATTCTATTTTGGGAATTAGGAGGAGAAATGAGTGTGTTTGTGACGTTGAAACAGTCCTCCGCTATTTTACGGTACAGTGTCGTCGTTCTTGCGTTCTCTCGGTCTGGACTGGCGCAACGCCTACCTGATGGGGACGTCCATCACACGAGTGAAACGTTTGTCTTTGGCAAACCCTTAATTATTGAAAATCAATCGAGTGCCCTCCAGTATCGCTTCTGCAACTCTTAACGCCCAATCAAAAGTCCCTTAAGGGGGGAGGAGGTACAATGAGGCGCTATCTAGTGTAATGAAACACTACCAAGTAAATAACTACGAATAAAGCGCACAGGCACGAACGCGCGCGGGCGCGCACACACACACACAGCATATATATATATATATATTATATATATATATATATATAACAACCTTGCTAACAACCTTGGAGGAGAAAACGCTGAGAATTTTAGAAAAATATGCTCCGAAATCACAGCCAAAAGGAAAGAGGAGCTGGCTAGAAAGGCAAAAGAGAAGACTATTCCGCAAAAGAAAGAGAGTGGAGGCGAAGTTAGGAAACTGCGGAGATAATGACAGGAAAACAATAAAAGAAAAACTGGAGGGTATCGATAGGGAAATACAAGCCTTGATTAAGGACCATACAGAGAGGGAAGAGGAAAAGGCAGTAGAAGCAATAAAGGAAAATCCAAAATACTTCTACAGCTATGCAAAAAGGAAAACAAAAACGCGCGCCGCTAATGGCCCTTAAGGACGGGAAATAATGAACTAACCGACGATCCAAAAGAAATATCTGATACATTGAGAGCTCAATATGAATCAGTTTTCAGTACCCCAAAAAGTGACAAAGCGATACCTGACATAAATGCATTCTTTGAAGAGGAATTGCAAGGAGAGTATATAACAGACTTTGAGTTTACACCAGAAGATGTAGCGAGAGCTATAGGACAAATGAAACTACATTCAGCTGCAGGTCCGGACAATTGGAACGCATTATTGATTAAAAACTGTAAAAATGAAATAGCTACACCTTTATACTGGATATGGAGAAGATCCCTAGACACTGGGGAAATACCGAGTATCTTGAAAAGAGCAAGCATATATAAAATTTCAATAATAATTAATCATTCTTAATTTAACTCTTAAATTAAATGAAAATTTCATAGTATTCGAAAGAAAGAATAGTTAGAGAGAAAATTTATGAATAGTTAGAGAGAAAATTTATGATTTCCTGGAGACACGGGAAAGATTCAACGAAAATCAGCATGGATTCCGATCAGGTAGATCATGCCTATCGCAACTAATAGAGCACTACAACAATATCCTAGATGCATTGGAAGGCAATGACAACTACGATGTTATATACACAGATTTTGCTAAAGCTTTCGATAAATGTGACCATGGTACATAATAGCACATAAAATTAAAGACATGGGAATAACAGGCAAAGTGGGAAAATGGATCTACAACTTCCTTAGTGATCGTCTGCAGGTCGTCAAAATTCAAGGTATATCATCATCAGAATCGGAAGTACGCAGCTCAGTACCACAAGGGACAGTACTGGCCCCACTCCTGTTCATTATCATGCTAACAGACATAGACAGCCGAGTAAACAGCAATAGTATAGTAACATCCTTTGCAGACGATACAAAGATCAGCATAAAATCAGCGATGTACATGACGTGGAGGCCTTGCAGAGGGACACGAACAAAATATACAAATGGTCAGAAGACAACAACATGTCATTCAACGCCGAGAAATTTCAGCTCTTGAGATATGGTAGAAAAGAAGAACTTAAACAAACTGCATATTATGCTCCAGATAGACAGGAAATTCAGAGAAGCATGAAAGCGATTGATCTCGGGATAATAATGACAGATGATGCGAAATTCGAAACACAAAATCAGATAGCGATAAATAAAGCAAAAAGAGTCGCCGGACAGGTTCTAAGAACGTTCAAGAGAAGGGACAGGACAGTAATGATTCCCCTGCTAAAAACACTGATTATACCAAAACTTGAATACTGCTCAGTTTTGACGTCCCCATATAAAAAGGAAGAAACTAATAAACTAGAAGAAACGCAAAGGCATTTCACAGCCAAGATTGATGGCTGCAAAGAACTCAACTACTGGGAAAGACTACGTAAACTAAATCTGTACTCACTGGAAAGAAGAAGAGAGAGGTACATCATAATCTACATATGGAAAATGATCGAAAAACTGGTACCAAACCTAAAACTAAACCCAATTACCATTCAAACAACACTGGAAAATAGGAAAGGCAGAATGTGTAGTGTTCCCAAATTAAAGGCACGACAAGGGACCTCCTCAACCCTGAAGGAAAATAGCTTGGTTGTCAGGGGGCAAGACTTTTCAACCAGCTTCCTAAGGACCTCAGAAACGTAACGGGGGTCAAAGTTGAAGTCTTCAAGAAAAGACTGGATGCCTGGCTCAGGACAGTACCAGATGAGCCGGGCGTGCCTGGCTATGTACGGTGGAGAGCGCAAGAAAGCAACTCGCTCCTCCACCAGGCCAGACCTAGAGGCGGGGCCACCAGCTTGACCTCCGTGTGAAGAGAGACCAACGCACGAAACAACATAAGGTTCAAAGGTAAGGTATAATCGCATGAACACGCGCACGGTTTTCTACACAAAATATCCACCACCGGGATTCACTCATGTGATCTCTAACTCGGAATTGCGGGCATTAACCATTAGATTACGACAGGATAAAAACTAATACAGCCTTGTGCTTGCTCATGCGCTTATTTTTTTCATGTATAATGTACCTCATATTATCTACATAGATACAAATTAAACGCTGTCCATTTGCTCCAGTGCAGGAGAATAATGCGTAAAAAACATTTTGGTCATGGAAGCCACTAGTGTTCCTCTCAGGTGAAATATTCGCCAGATTGTATTAACTTTCATTTTGTCGTAGGCTAATGATTAGTGACCGCAAATGAGTCAGAAGTTCCGTGTTTGGGAAGTAGTTTGCATATTTTATTTTATATATATATACCCAGGAACGGCCCTAGGGTTGCTGGCGCCCCGGGCAAGCTGAACTTCGGCGCCCTTACAAATATAATTTTAAAATTTGTTCACAATGAGGAAAAACTACAAATGTAGGAATAAAGAGTTTATTACAATTAACGATATTCACTCAAAGTACAACTAAACATTCTCAAAATGGAACCATGTATGAAAATATAAGAGACAGTGTTGCCACTTTTGTCTGAGGTAAATCCACAAAAAAATGTAAAAATTCCACAAAGTGGCAACACTGATGAGATATCATAGGATGGCAGCGCTGCCAGGCGTAGGTAATTTGTGCTCAACGCTCACCTACGCGGCCACATCAACCCATGTGACATGTCATCCCATGTCGGGCCAAACTGACCTTAGCTTTACTGGTAGTCTCTAATGCTATTGGCTAATATAATGTTATAATCCCTGAAAATTTTACTCCACATCAGGAAATTTTCACATTTGACTTTTATTTCATTTTATTTTATTTATTTATTTTTAGATTTTTCGCTTTGTATTCGGAAGATCCCAAACGCATGACGTGGCGCCCCTTAACATGTGGCGCTCCGGGCAACTGCCCGAGTTGCCGGCCCTTTATAATATACCATTACTTATTCGAACTATAGTGGATTTCACTTTCCCAAAAGAGTTCCTCGTTTCATGCACGATCTGTGTAACAGCATATATATATATTATATATATATATATATATATATATATATATATATATATATACACACACACACGACTTGAAAAGCATATATAAAATTTCAATAATAATTAATCATTCTTAATTTAACTCTTAAATTAAATGAAAATTTCATAGTATTCGTAATTAGATGAAGTCGAGACAATATGGTGCCAGACAAATTTCATCATTCCTGGCATTTTTTATTTATTTATCAATTTCTTTGGCACTTTAATTTAGTTACAACAAATGGCACCTTTTAACACAAAAAGGCTTCCGGGAGTTGAAGGAAAAATGGAGACCCTAAAAACTTTTTATTTCGAATTGAAAAGCGTTTCGTGCAGTTTATTTCAGTAGTCTTCTGCAGCCTTCTAGAACGCAGAAGACAGTTTACTGAAAAGAATACCTTCCATACGCCAGCGCTCATAGCCCAGTGGATCCTTATAAGTCGAGAGTTCGACTCCCAACGGCGCTAGTAATAATCGGGAGTTAGCGTAATGGACGTCATCGGTCTGACCTGAGCTCTGTGCCAGTTTGCGGCCTTCTTCATGGTTTATTATACGCATTCGAGCAAAAACGACGTATCTAATACGAATGAATCTAGAAGAAGAAGAAGAAGAAGAAGAAGAATAACCTTTATTAATAATAATAAAAATAAATACATTTTTTCAATTTACAATGATATGAATAATTGTGAAGCTCGACTATTTATTTTTTAATTTGGCCCTTAAGCTTTAAGCTTCACTGGGCTCTTATTAAAAATAAGCAGCTAGTTGTTATAAATTAATAATAATAAATAAGTAAATAAGTATTACTAATAGTTAAAACATGTATTACAATATTAAACAATATTAATGGACAATATTAAACAATATTAGTGGACATTAATCCTAGATTTTTGTTAGAATGCCATTATTAATCGGGATTCAACTTCGTTTTAAACAAATTTACATTCATAATATTTTTTATATCGGCATGCACGTCATTCCATAGTTTCAATCAAATGAAAATGGGTAGTTTTTGAGATAAATACAATCTAAATTGAAGTATAACAAGCTTTGATCTACAGTATTTCTGGTCTGATACGAGTGGATTTCTTGATGAGTTACAAAATATCTATTTACCCATTGTAAATTAATGATTTTGTTCTTACACTCGTAAATAAAAATAAAATGTCTCAGTTTGGTTATATCATTGAGCTTTAGTAGGTTTAGCTCTTTAAATAATGCACTAGAGTGATCAAGGAAATCAGCATCAGATAATAACCTTATTGCTCGGTTTTGGATGACAAAGATACCATTTAACGCGTTGTTAGCGGATTTTCCCCAAACAAGGGTGCAGTACGTTATATAAGGAAGAAGAAGAGTATGATAAAGAGTCAATAAAACTTGTTTAGGGACTACATTTCTAAGTTTAAACATTATAGCAATCTTTTTCGCGATATAATTTACATGATCACTCCATTGCAAATTACACCATGAAATTTTGTTACACTACACTCCTTTATGGCGATTTCATTAACATTAAGTTCATCAAGATATACATTTCTTTTATTAGTAAAAATCATGAAATTTGTTTTACTGGTATTTAGGAAGAGTTTATTGGTGGTCAACAATTTCATTACACTGATGAATTCTGAATGAAATATATTCTTAGCTGTATTAACATCTTTGCAAGAAAGAGAGAGCGTTGTATCATCTGCAAACATTATGAAGTTCAGTGTATCGGATGAACGTGGAAGGTCATTTATATATAATAAAAATAACAGTGGACCCAAAACTGAGCCCTGTGGCACACCATGTTTGACAAGCGCTTTAGTTGAGCAAACCTTATTTACTGACACAAAATGATATCTACTGGACAAATAACTTTTAAACCAATCACTGATTGCTCCTCTAAAGCCGTAACAATATAATTTATTAAGTAGAATATTATGGTCTATTACATCAAACGCCTTACTCAAATCCATAAATACTGATATTATTTCTTTGTCCTTAGCTATATTTACATTTTTCATAAGATTTAAAATAGCCATTTCCGTTGTTTTATTATTACGGAAGCCATATTGATTTGGAGATAATAAATTGCAGGATTCTAAATATCGCTGCATTCTACTTTTTACAATTTTTTCAAAAACTTTGCTGAACACAGATAATGAACACACCGGCCTGTAATTTGTTGCTAATGTACGATCACCCCCTTTAAAAAGGGGTGTTATACAACCAGTTTTTAGCATTGATGGGAATATTCCTTTGGAAATACTTTGATTGATAATTTTAGCCAAAGTTATAGATATCTTATCTTTGACAAGTTTCAATATAGGTACAAGACTGTTATGAATGTTATTTTTTGTATTTTTTAATATACCAATAATATTCCGGACCTCAGTAGAGGTAGCGGGAACAAAAGAAAATGAATTTAGTGGGCTGGGTGGCATATATTCTAGAGGTGAGTGATCATTATTTATTAATCGTGAGCGAAGCTTATCCGCTATTGAAGTAAAATGTGCATTTAAAGAGTCTGCAGTAGCAGTATCATCAGTAATTTCTTTATTATCAACATTTAATTTCTCTATTGAATTTTTCTTAATTTGTTTTCCGATAAGATTGTTTATGGTTGTCCAAGTGTTTTTCATGTCTCCTTTATGTTTGGAAAATTGATTGTTATAATAGTTATATTTTGCAATTTTGATTATTTTAGTTAATTTGTTTCTGTATTGAGTATATTGTATTTTAGGAATTTTGCTCTGTAATTGCAATTTGAATAATTTATCTCTGTTCTTTATTGAAGTGATAATACCTGGAGTGATCCATGGATTTGCGACACGTTTGGGCGAAACTGTTTTTCTCCTTAAAGGAAAGCAAATATTAAAAATATGGAATAAAGTGTCACAGAAGAACTGAAACATATGATCTGGGTCATTTAAAGGTTCGTCACAGTCGAGTCGAGTATTTTCTACAGCCCCAATAAATTTTCTTTTGTTAACTTCTGAGAATATTCTGTAATCAATAGTTGTTTTGTCCGCAACCTGAACATTGTTATGGAATATAGCGTAAGTAGGAAAATGATCACTGATGCTAGTGGTTATAATTCCAGAATTTACGAGCATTACTACTGATATTATCAATCGTAGATTCTGTTATTCGATTGCCATAACTGCAGACTCGAGTGGGTTTGGATAGAAGAATTCATTAAGTTTAAAAATTTATGAGATTGTTTCAGATTGCAAATTGATGTTGAAGTCACCCGCAACTATGGCATTCGATTTATGAAAGTTGCATATCATGTTATCTAAGTGAATTAAAAAGCTATTGATATTAGTATTAGGTGGTCTATATATTGCATGGACAGAATATACATTACTTTTGTCTTGTATATTCACAATCAGGTTTTCATTGTCACTATTACATAGAGAAAATACTTCGTTAGAGTCGTAAGTTTGATGCACATACACAGAAATACCCCCACCAATCTGACCATCTCTTACAGTATGATAAGCAACGTAATTATCTATATTATATAGGTTTTTACTACTACTATTTAACCAGGTTTCCGTGAGAATTATAACACTAAATTTGACTGTAGAAGTTTTCAAAAGGGCCAATAAGTAGTTATAGTTCCTAGGTAAGCTTCGAATGTTTAGATTTAGCACAAAGATTTTTTATAAATATCTTTTTGTAATACAAAGGCATTAAACTCGTCTATGGATGAGACCATGTATTTGCCTACACCAGATTCCTGTTCTAGATTCTCTAAACTGGATATGGAATTTCATGAACACTATAAAAACTGAACTTAATGAAACCCAAAATAAATGTGGATAAAAATATGACGTTGACGGAGTGTTGTTAATCCGATTTAAGTAACTTAACTTCATTACGGACTTCAAAAGAAAAACACAACAAAGACGAATGATTTCAATTTGTGTGAGCGCGTAAAAGGAATACACCGAGACGTGAACCGAATCAAAGGTACCCATATTCTGTATACTGACAAATGAATATCTCTGCAGTTTGTGTAGCCAATCGCAGCCCTGCTCATTCAGCACAGTGTTACCCTCGTTGTCTATGTTTGCTGAAGCTTTTAACCGACTTTTTTCGAAATACAGTATATTGGAAACGTTTATTCAAATTTCGTGGTTTATATATATATATATATATATTACGCGCAAACGACCGATCTGCGCGATCGATGGATCAATCGTCCGCGTACACATCGATCAATCACTGCGCAGACAAGCAAAATTAACTTGCACGATCGATGGATAAACATATCGCTGTGATTTGAGCACTTCTCAACACTGACACTTTAACATGCTCAGCTGAATTGGATAATGAAATGGGTAACCTAACATAGCATAACCTTGCACCCAAGCAATTCAGCTGAGCATGCCAAAGGGTCAGTGTCGAGAAGTGTTCAAATCACAACAATATGTTTATTCATCGATCGCGCAAGTTAATTTTGTCCATCATCTGCACAGCGATCGATCGATGTGCGCGCGAACAATGAATCCATCGACTGTGCAGCGCGATCGACCGTTTGCGCGTAACGTATATACACAATGGCCTCATAATTATTCATACAGAGAAATATTTAACCCTAAAAGGACGACCGCTATATATTGATAACGTTTCAAATACACGCATTCATAACTTAACCCTACAAACAATTCCGGTGTTAAAGGGTTAAGTTATATTCGTCCTTATCTTTTGTACCATGTATAGGAAGTTATGAAAAGTTTACCACTCGTTTAGAAAAATTAAAATAAAAATAAAATTAGTTTAACCCCAACATAGTGTGTCAACATCAAAGAATTTTAAGAAAATAAAAAGGTTAAAATGCAAAAGTTTTTGCACATTTACTTACAAAATTATTTAATACATTTTGTGTCTCCACCTTAGGCTCGAAGAATTAAAAAATTTTATCGGTAGTTGGCTGTTTAGGGACTAGAGACTGTTGGCAATTAATAAATTCTAGAATTTTCTCTGTGAATCTTCATGGAAGACGGATGACTGTACAAATCATTAGTAAGCAATGAGTTGCGTGATAAAGAGCTGTCTACAGATCTTAAGAGATTTGTTATTGCTGCACACGAGTCTAGGAGTTACAGGAAGAGAGAAAACTTCGAATTCCATTTACGACGGTTGCTGCAGTTATAAAGAAATGAAAAGGGTGTGGAGCAATCAAAACTCTACCAAGATGTGGACGACATTGCAAAATTTCGGAACGTACAGCTAGACGAATTGAAAGAATGACTGCTGAGAATCCACGAATGACTGCGGATGATATTTGCTAAACATTAAGACTAAGATCAATGTCCATCCCTCTTCTGTACGTCGTTCATTGAGAAGAATGGTCTGCATGGAGGAGTTGCACGAATAAAAAACTCTGCTCCGAAAAGCGCACAAAGAAGCTCGTTTAAAGTACGCCAAGGATCATCAAAATGATGGATTTGCATTCTGGAAGAAAATTCTTTGGACAGACAAAGCCAAAATTGAATTATTTGGGAACACGAGCAACGATATTTTTGACGAAAATCAAGTACTGCATTTGAGGAAAAAAAACATCTTTTTACGGTTAAACATGGTGGTAGTAGTAGTTTGCTTCTTTGGGGGATGCTTTAGTGCTTCTGGTCCAGGAAAGCTTGCTGTCATCAATGTAATCTTGAATTCGAAGAAATATTAGGAAATTTTACAAGAAAATGTATTGCCTTCAGTTCGGGAGTTAAGAATGGGTCGTAAATGAGTAATGCAACAAGATAATGATACAAAACATAAAAGCAGTGGTGGGCACCGTTAACCAAAAAGTTAACTTCGATAACGATAATCCGTTAACCCCAATTTTTAACTCCGATAACGATAATCCGATAATTTTACTACAAAGTTAACGGAAGTTAACGATAATCCGTTAACGATAACTATTTCTTTACTAACATTTAAAAAAATCAAGGGAAAAAGCTTTAAAACCCATAGAAAATGTTTATTTATGCAAAATCCAACAATAAATAGGTATTTAACTATTTTTTATCAAGTTTTGCAACTTTTTTGCTTAACTTTTTTTTTTATTTTTAATAAAAAATGTACTGATTACATGTTTTGAAACCCTTGTAACCACTAACCATTAACTAAATTTTAATTTACCAGAGATTATTATGGTGGGAACTGAAAGGTAAAATTAAATTTTAGGCACATTTATTAAAGACTATGACACAATGTGCTGGTTGCCCTTCAGAAAGACCAACTTCTCAAAGTTAGGCCCAACTGCCAGTCTTGACCTCTTGGGCCTCAGGATGTCCTTGCCGAGAGAGAAGAGCCGTTCCACTGCGGCAGAGGACGAAATTGGCAGACTGAAGTTATGCGGTTTGAATTCATTCGCGGAGCGGTGATCTTCCTCGCAGTTAACGTGTTAATGGACTTTAACAGACTAAATATCGAGTTATCGGAAGTTAACTGGTCCGATAACGATAAATGGAAATTAACTTCCGTTAATAGTCCGTTAAAAAAAAGTTAACTGATATATTTCTCTGTACGAATACTTACGAGCGCCACTATATATATATATATATATAATATATATATATATATAATATAATATATATATATATATATATATATTAATATATATAATATATATATATAATTTTTCTCTGCAGTGGGTTTTAGTATCCTGAAATAAATTTATATTTTGGGCAGTAATTTTTAATTTTATACTTGCCTTAAAAATGCCGTATACAAAGTATCCGCGCAGTTTCTGCACGTTCGAATTTACGTGTGATCTTTACGTGGATAGTCAGTCATACAAATGGAAATAGCGTTTGTAAACTTTGTAATTTAAAGTTTTGTAAGTTTGAAGAGTTAAAGAAAGCGTTATTTAAGAATATGATGTAAGAAATTAATTAAAAAAAATTGGACGATAATGTGATGAAAATGGTTAATACTGTAGTGACTTGCAAAAAAAAAAAAAAAAAAAAAAATATCTTAATGTAATTAACAAAAAGGTTCAGATACTGAAAATAATTTAAAGGGAAGTGAACTTAATTTTATTCCCTTGTATTCCGTATTCAGTGAAATTGATTACGAGTTACTGCTAAAATGGCCTTGAACGATAAAGACTTTCATACATATGTCTCGATATTAGTTATTTCCACTCATTAACAATTCTATATCCACCACAGAATATTTTGAACAGGAATCCCGTGTGGTTGACTGCATAGTCTCATCGGTTGACGAGTTTAATGTTGAGCCTTTGTATTACAAAAATATATCTATAAAAATCTCTGTGTTAAAATCTAAGTATCCGGAGCCTACTTGGGAACTATAACTATTTATTGGACCTTTTTCACTAAAACCTCGTTAAAGAGTAATATTAAAAATCTGTATCAAATAGAGTGACATTTTTATCATACTGTAAGAAATGATCAGATTACGGAGGGGGAGGGGGGTTTTATCTGTGTATGTACACAAAAACTTACGATTCTAACCAAGTATTTCTTTGTTTGTAACACTAATAGTGATATTAAAATCTAATTGTTAATATAAAAGATATAAGTAGCGTATTCTGTTCATGCAATATATATATATATATATATATATATATATATATATATATATATATATATATATATATATATCACCAAATACTAACTTCAATAGTTTTTAAATTCATTTAGATACTGTGCAACTTCCTTAAATCGAATGTCATAGTTGCGGGACTTTAACATCAATTTGCAATCTGAGGCAATCTCTCGTAAGCTTTTAAACTTAATTCTTTCTATCTTAGTCATACTATTTTAACTAAACCCACTCGAGTCTGCAACTAAAGTAATTGGATAACAGACTCGACAACTGATAATATATTTATAAATAGTAATAATGACTTCGTAAATTCTGGAATTATAACCGCAGGCATTAGCGATCATTATCTTACTTACATTATTTACGATAACTGCGCTCAGGTTACGGACAAAAAACTATTGATTATAGCATATTTTCAAATACTCAGAAAAGAAAATGTATTGGGGGCTGTAAAAAAAATACTCGATTTAAATGTGACGAACCTACGTATGCGCCAGATCATAACGTTTAAGTTTTTCGACGACTTCTCGTTTCATATTTTTAATACTTGCTTTCCTTTAAGAAGGAAAACAGTTTCACCCAAAAATATTACAATTCCACGGATCACTGCGAGAATTATCACTTCAATAAAGAACGGAGATAAATTATTCAAATGCGATTACAAATAAAATTCCTAAACGACAATACACTTAATACAGAAACAAATTAAATTAATCAAAACTGCAAAATGTAGCTATTATACAACGATCAATTTTCTAAACACAAAAGGAGAGACACGAAAAACGCATGAATAACCGTAAACTGTTTTATCGGAAACCAAATTAAGAAAAATTCAATAGAGAAACTAATTGTTGGTAATAAAGAAATTACTTATGATATATCTATAGCAAACTCTTTAAATAACCATTTTACTTTAATAGTTGATAAGCTTCGCTCGCAGTTACTAAATAATGCTTATTCACCGTTACATAACATGCCACCCAGCCAACTAAATTTTCTTTTGTTTATGCTACCTCCGCCGAGGTCCACAATATTATTGGAAAATTAAAAAATAAACATTCAAAACCTTCGTGTACCTATACTGAAATTTGTTAAAAATAAAATATCTGTAACTTTGGCTAAAATTATCAAGGGAATTCCGAGTGAATATTCCCATCAATGTTGAAAATTAGTTGCGCAACACCCCTGTGTAAAGGGGCTTATCCTGCACTAGTAACAAATAACAGGCCGGTGTGTTCATTATTTAAATTCAGTAAAATTTTCTTTAAAAATTATAAAAATAGAATGCAGCAATATTTAAAATTATACAATTTGTCATCTCCAAATCCATATGGCTTTTGAAAAAATAAAATAACGGAAATGGTTATTTTAAATTTTATGGACACTGTAAATGTCGTTAAAGTGAACAAAGAAATAATGATTTCTATATTTATGGATTGAGAAAACCTATGATCAGACATGGGGTTGATTAGAGGAGCTATCAGTGAGTGGTTAAGTTATTTGTGCAATAGGTACCATCAAAAACGTCTGCTCAACTAAAAACGATTGTTAAACATGATGTACCACAGGTTCAGTCTTGGGTCCACTGTTATTTTTTTAAGTACGTATATAAATGATCTTCCACGCTTTCTGATGTACTTAATTTCGTAACGTTTGCAGATAATACAAATGTGTCCTTTTTCTTGGAGAGATGTTAATTCAGCTAAGGCATATCTAAAACAGAATTTATTGAAGTCATGATATGATTGACCTTCAATAAACGCTTTCTAAATACAAATAAAACAAATTCCGTGATTTTTACTAACAAACGAAATGTGTATCTTGATGAACTAAATGCTGATGAAATCGCTGTAACGTACTTAACAAAATTCTTTGTGTAATGCTGCAGAAGAATTTGCGTGGAATGACCATGTAAATTATATTTCAACAAAGATTTCAAGGAGCGTTGCTTTAATGTTGAAAGTTAGGACATGTAGTACTAAACAGGTTTTAGTATCACACTGTACGAGTGTACATTTGTTCTTCCTTATGTAATGAATGCCCCCTTGTATGGGGAATTCCGCTAATAGCGCTTTAAGCAGTATCTTCGTCATCCAAAAAACGAGTAATAAGGTGATCTCCGTAATCATTAAGTGCATTCTTTAAAAAAAGCTGAACTATTAAAGATAAAAGAAATTAGCACATTTTATTTTCATTTACAATTATAAGAACAAAATCATTAGCTTACAGTGGATAAAATTAATATTTTGTAACTCATCAAGAATGCACTCGTATCAGACTAGCAATAGATCAAGCAGTTAGCGGAACAAAATCAATCTGCACAATGTCGATACTAAAAAGTAGCTTAAATTATGTCAGATTAAGTTACATTATGCCCAGTTAAGTTACGCTGGTTAGGTTAGGTCAATCGTTTTCATTCAAACTCTGAAATTAGTTTGAAATCCGAAACCCAAATACTCGTATGAGGTCGAACGTCGACACCATGAAATTCGATTTTGTTCATGTAACGCGATCAAAGCAAGTTATTTCTCAATTTAGATTGTTCATTTCAGAAATTATCCATTTTCATTGGATTGAAACTATGGAATGATTTAAGCGGTAATATAAAAAATATCTATTTCAAACGTAAATTCGTTTAAAAGCAAGTTGAAATTTCGATTAATGATGGAATACTGATACAAATCTAGGATTAAATGTACATTACTATTAGCTACTCATTCATTTCTCGTGTGTAAAATGTACATTACTGTATTATTTGTTCATTTCTCATGTCAAACTATCAATTTGTCTATCTATTTCATAATTATAATAAAAACTGAAGATTAATATATACTGTACTTCCACTATCAGTTCGTTTGTATATTAATCATAATTTAAACTGACTTGCATATCATGTATTTCATCTCTGTTCAATCTAAGAGCCCAGTAAAGCCTAAAGATTAAGAGCCAAATTATATAAAATATATAGCCTAATTGACAGTATTACTTTATTATTGTAACACCAGAAACTATAATACAATTTCTAATATTATTTTATGAATGAATTTAAAATGAATTACATTTATGAATAAATATAAATATAATGATTTCTAATTATAAATGACGAATGACTTTAATGGCTTCACAGTGATTTATTGGATTTAAACAAAATAAATAATCTGATTATTACTTATTTTATGTTAAAAATATCGTAACCACGAAATTGTAAAATCGTAATATTTATTTTATAAACAAAGAATTAATCACATTCATTAATTCAAAATAAGTTTCAAATACTGCGAATAATTTAAAGGGACGTGAACTTAATATTACTTCGAATTCCTTTCTTGGATAAAATAAACGTGTGTTAAACTCGTCCAGGATAAAGTATAATAAATTGACACGAACCTAATTGAAATTACTCGTCAAATTTCACTGGAAAAAAAACAAAAAACAAAAAACAAATAACAAAATCGACAATAATTTAATTTTAGTTAGAAATGGTGCTAAGTCTAAAAAGGCGCCGTCGAGCTTTCAGTTGGAGTGACAGAATTCATTTAGTCTTTTACGTACGGATGATAATGAAAATGAAACAATTTCGATAGGTTCATTCATAGTTGCGCGTATAGATACCGATTTTTATTCGAGCAACTCGGTAAAACGAAAAAGAATACGCGTACCTCACCTTAAAATCAATCGAGGGTATTGTGCGGAAAGTAAAGAATTTAAAGTAGAAACGATTAAGCAACCTTTAATTTTTTTTCGTTGGAGACAATTTGTATAATTTTAATAATGGCAGGCCAATGTCGTAACACCGCTTCCCGTTGATCGGCGAAGTTCAGCGACATTGAGTTGGATAGCAATTGGATTATTTTAATGTGACTGATCGCATTTGTAATTAGTTTCTTTCGCAATTCAGGAGTCATTTTGGTGCGGATAACGTAAAGAGCATCGGGTATCGTGCCTAGATTGCGGGACCTCTGGAATGACCTACGGAGTCGGAGGGCCATTGTCCATCTTCATACATATGTAGATGGGTACGAGAAAACATCAGCGAAATATGTAATCCGCGTGTCAACTAACTGTTTGTCAAATTATTTACGAATAGAGGGACGAAGACGACGACGACGACGACGACGACAACAACAACAACCTCGTCCAGGAGTGCCCGACCACCAAAGATCTCACTCGGAATGATTAGGAGACACTTTCGTGAGATTAACAGTAATCCAAGTGACATCTAAAGATCTTCAAAGACCTTTGGCAAGCGCCACCGCACACGTTCATCGTTCCACAATATGAAAAGCCCTGAACCGATCAGGACTTCATGAGTGGGTCGCGCGACGAAAGCCACCGTTGTCGAATAAACACACAGTCGACAGACAAAACTTCGCGAGAGCCCGCCTGGACGGCACCCTAACCACCCGGAAAAAGGTATTTTGTTTTATCATTCTCGCGAAAGAAGACCGCCAACTTATTTAGGACGTCACTCCTAAAACTATTTAATATTCTATCAATATACAAATGAAGAAACATTCGCTTACTGACTTCTACACAAACGGATTCTTTCGCATTTGATAAAACTTTATCTTGCTTTATTACAAACAAAATTATCTTTGCTTCTAAACTTTACAAATAAACGGTAAACTTTTAATTAAAAAATTTGAAATATCTCAAAGTTAAGAACAAAATTCAACTGCATTTTTTCACAACAAATATATTTTTTATTATTTATGCTCGGTTCAAAAAGCCCTTGTCATGGAACTCCAATATTTCTCTTTCGATAAATGTAACGCGGAAAAATTTATATATATATAAATATATATATATAATATAGATATATATATATATATATGTATAGAAACGACGTAAGTATAGAGGAGTGTTCTGCACACGAGGAAGAGAAATAACGAACAAATGAAAAATGAGGTGACCGCCCGGGAATCGAACCCAGGATCTTCCGATTGCGGTCAGATATGCTACCACTACACCACGGGCCTCGATCAGTCAGAAGTCGTAATTCTCCTACATAGGGCAGCAACCAATGCCTTGAGAGGGCACACTCGCAAATCGTGAATATGTACATTTAACTGCAATGACCACGCAGTATATTAATGTATAGAAACGACGTAAGTATAGAGAAGTGTTCTGCACACGAGGAAGAGCATATCTGACCGGCAATCGGAAGATCCTGGGTTCGATTCCCGGGCGGTCACCTCATTTTTCATTTGTTCGTTATTTCTCTTCCTCGTGTGCAGAACACTCCTCTATACTTACGTCGTTTCTATACATTAATATACTGCGTGGTCATTGCAGTTAAATGTGTATATATATATATATAATATTATAATATATATATATATGTAAAGAACGACGCTTGTGTAGAAGAGCGTTCCGCACAAGATGAGGAGGGAGAACGAGCAAATGAAAAATGAGCTACCATTTGTTCGTTCTCCCTCCTTATCTTGTGCGGAACGCTCTTCTACACAAGCGTCGTTCTTTACATTAATTATACTGTGTTGTTTGCAGTTAAAATAAAATAAAATTATATATATATATATATATATATATATATATATATATATATATATATATATATATATATATGTTACGCGTGATCGGTGAAATTGCGCATTTTATGAAAAAACGCAATATTTTGCGTTTTTCATGAAATGCGCAGGGCGTTTGCCAATTTATTAGATAAGCAAAAGTAATGCATTTTTCGTGAAATACGCAATTTTGGTGTGGGTTTTTCATGAAATTGGCAAAGGATGAAATAACAATTATGTGACCAATTTCAGTTTGCGTTTTCATGAAATCGGCAAACAATGAAATAACAGAACAAAGTTTATTTTAAACAGAAACAAACGTGTTGTTCTTAAGCTAATCTGATGCATTTTTACAGGTATGACAAGGATGGCATGAACTGTTACATAGGTTTCCAGCTTTTGGCAGGAACACCTGAATGCCCGGTTAATTGTACGCCTTTGACGATTGGTTAAGGCATGATATTTTCGTTAGTTTTAACGAAAATATCACGACTTAATCTAACCAATCGTCGAGGGCGTACAGTTGACCTAACCCGGGCATTCAATAATTTTACAGTAGGTTTCGATATGTAAATGTTACGCGTGATCGGTGAAATTGAATGCCGGATAGGTTAATTGAATGCCCGGTTAGGTCAACTGTACGCCCTTGACAATTGGTTAGGTTAAGTCGTGATATTTTCGTTAAAACTAACGAAAATATCACGACTTAACCTCTTAACGACCGAAGTTTTTGTAGGGTTAAGTTATGAGTACGTGTATGGGAAACGGTACATATTCGACCCGGTGGTCCAAAAAAGGTTAACCTAACCAATCGTCAAGGGCGTACAGTTGACCTAACCGGGCATTCAATAATTTTACCGTAGGTTTCGATATATATATGTTACGCGTGATCGGTGAAATTGCGCATTTCATGAAAAACGCAATATTTTGTGTTTTTCATGAAATGTGCAGGGCGTATGAAATAAACTTTGTTCTGGTTTGCTATAAAAATGCATCTTATTAGCTCATTTTTTGCCGATTTCATGAAAAATGCAAACTGAAATTGGTCACGTAACTATCATTTATCTTTTACCGATTTTATGAAAAACGCACACCAAAATTGTGTATTTCATGAAAAATGCATTACTTTGCTTATTTCATGAAATTGGCAAACGCCCTGCGCATTTCATGAAAAACGCAAAATATTGCGTTTCTCATGAAATGCACAATTTCACCGATTACGCATAACACACGCCCGCCCGCGCGCGCACACACACATATATATATATATATTTTTTTTTTTTTCCGCGTTACATTTATCGAAAGAAATATTGGAGTTCCATGACAAGGACATTTGAATCGAGCGTAAATAATAACATTCATAGAAGATGTGAAATTCAGTCATTACTGAAGATGAATAATATGGAATTTGTTTATAAGCAATGGATTTATTTGAAACACTTTCGACCTGTACTAAAGACTTCATCAGGTAAGTACAGTGAATGTAATGATGAGGTTGTTTAACCTCTTTCGCAACATCTAAGGTCATATGATGGAGGAGACCTACGGCTTCGTGTGGGACCCGAACCACGGGTCGCTACATAATCTGAACGTAGAGGACAGTCTTCCATCCAACTACTCTCCAGACCTACTGTCGCTCAACTTCGCTGATCGACAGGAAGCGATGTTACGATAATGGCCACGAGGTAACCCGACTTCATGAGATGCGAATGATGAAAATTTTAGCACGGATCGAAATCTTGTTTTTGTAAATCTAATTAATGCATTTCTTCTTGTGGTTTCATTCTCTTAATTAAATTTCTCATAATTGAGACTATTCACTAACTGAAGACTTCTCAAATCACATTTACCTAACTCAACTTGCAACTTCAATACGAAATTTACATTACACTGAAACAGTAGAGAAAAGATCCCACTTCTACGCGAGCACGCGTTACACTCTCTCTCCAGTTTTTACAGATTCTCATTAAGGGAAGCGAATATTTTTTATACAAAAGACTATCTTTATAGAGCAGGGTTGGCACCCAAAAACCCAAACCCAAAAACCCACTAGAATTTTCAGTGGGTTTTGGGGTTTTTGTTCTGAGATGTTTATTTTCAAATAATTGAAATTTTTCTGATTGCTGCATTGTTCAATTGTAGCTAATTAGAATGATTTGGCATGCTGATTATTTCAAGTAAGCTGACTTATAAAACAATTCTTAAATTATGCAATGTGTATGTAAATAAAGATTATGAAAAATTGAAAAGTTATTAAAAAGGATTTGCACCCATTGTGACCACTATGGGCAATTATTGGATCATTTGACACATTGCTCCAACCATCTTGAATTAAAGTTACAGTAGAATTGACTAAGTCTTTTTTCATTGAATTCAGTACCTACTTGATTATTCACTTTGATTAGCGAGTCATCAGATAATTTTTTTCTGCTTGGAGGACAACAGCCTGGTCTTAAATTTTGGACCCATTTAATAAATTCTTTATTCTCTACAACTACAAATGGAATATTTGCTGAAAAGAAAAATCTGGCCATTTGCAAATCTAGTAGTTCTTTTTGATCTACGGTTGTTCTAACCACATATGGCATGAACTTGTTTTCTTGGCTGGAGTAGAATGAAAAAATGGTGTGGAAGATTCAGAAGCGGTTGAAGTGAATGAAGTCTCACTACTGTGAATTGTAGTGTCATCATGAACCAGGCTTTCATATGATGTGCTTGAAGAGCGTCTACTCTCAAAACTGCCGTGTCTATGTGTAGGAGGAACAGTTGCTGATGTAGCTGTATTTGTAAGCTCATCCGCTTCATCATCACGAGCCTGTACCCATTTTTTATTGCATCGATCTAAATGATGTTTCACTCGTTCTATTTTGTTCGAAAATACACATCTGCAGTAGTTGCACCAACTCTATTTGGTTGGTCACTCAACATTTCTACTTCATCCCATTCAGCAGCTTTAAGTCTGCCACCAGTATGCGCGGGTCTAACTTTCTCTAGATGATGTTTCACTCTCTCAATTTTTCGAGTGATACTTTCTTTGCAATAATTGCATAGTACTCTAGTAGGCTGATCACTTAATAAAGTCACCTCGTCCCATTCGCTAGCTTTAGATCTTCCACCTCTATAACTCTTTGGCATCTTAAAAATTTAAATTTGAGTTAGGTTTAAATAAAGCTGAAATCTGCTGTTAAGAAATAAAGGAAAGATCTAAAATTAAACTGGAGAAAATTCTAATATGTCATTATTATCTCTCATATCTGAACTTTCTGTGAAATAAAGATGTCTTTTTAATATATATTGTAGATTAGATAAATAAATTAATAAAATAATAGATATATTAGGCACTACATAATTATCGACCATTTCTAAAAAAAATTTCAACCCATCAAAAACCCAAAAAAACCAGCAAAAACCCAGTTGGGTTGGGTTTTTGCCAACCCTGTTATAGAGGCCATACAAAATTACTCGAAGTATTACTGAATATGTTGGACAACCCACGATCATATTAAAATCATTAAAAATTGTACTAATCTCAGAATTGGGAGATATTTTCTTCCTAATGGATTACGGCGATTACTAAAACGGTTCTTAAAGCGGGATGTCAATCTGGTAAACGATAGTGCTTATTCGATAGATGTATAAAAAGTGTATTTAGAGAAAGGAGCCACTCGTAACAACGCGTAACGGCTTTACCATAAATCGTTTTGAAGATATTTTGAAGTTCGCGGGTGGTCCTTATTTCTAAAATTTCTGCGTGTCTGAATGGCGTTGCTACTTTTGTAAAATTGTAAAATCCAATGAAGAGATTAGAGATGCGTAAACATGTATGTACCGATATATATGAAAAAAAAATCCATTTTAAATCAAATGTTTAAATAATCTTTCGACCTATCAACATTCACATTTAAAAAAAACGTTTTCGGAGGATAATTAAAAGTATCAACAACACTGGGTACTAACTCCAGAGGTACTGATACTTCTTCCGGGTACTAAAACTTTAAATACCATTATATTCTTAATAATCACCAACGGTTATAAAAAAATAATGCAAGCGGGTATTTTGTATTAAGTGAAGGGTATTTGTAAAAAAAAAAATGATCCCGAAACTGTACCATGAAACCAAAAGTTTAAGAAAAATTCGCCTAGAAAAAAAAATCGAAAAGGCATAAATTACCAACTGGTAAAATTATTTCTTTAGATATTTCATTGTGTTTAGTAACAATAGGAAAATTTAAAAAAACATGACCCAATTTCTACCAATTAAGAATTTATAGTTTTTCGGAATTTTAGGTTTATAGAACTTTTTCCCGAAACTGTAGTTTATATTCAGTGCAAATTAACATTAAAACAAACATTTTCATAGAAAACATTTTAAACAAAAAATTTTAAGCCAGAAAGGATTCAACAACGACATTTAAGCTCGAGACACTTAAGTTTTAAAATGAACTCTCAGATTTTGGCCCACTAGTTTTGGATGCAATGCTCACAATCTTGATGATTACATTCTTTTGTGAAGTTGTTAACCGGTTGATATTTCTGGTTCTCAGAAAATGAAAATGAAAAGGTTTATTGGCAGACTATAGTCCATATGACAAATATTAATAATACAATGACGGTTCATATACTAAGGATAGAAATATATACAATTGATTAGAAATAATACTGTAATGTCGAAGTTAAGTGGAGCTACAGGCAGACGTTTACGTACCAAGAAGTCCATAGCTAAGAGGATAAATGGCAGGACTCATGGAGAGCTTGGATGATCGGGTTGGTTGATTTTTAATTCTTTGCATTAGACTGTATTGAGCACGTCTCGTTACCTCCGGGAAGCTCCGGACACTGCGGGTAGCAAACATTTGCGAAGCTGAGCATCTCAGGGGTAATTTCAGTAAGAGTCTAAAAGACCTGTTGTACAGCAAATTTAGGGTTCTGCCAGAACCTTTTTTATAATTCACCCAGAGTTGCTGTCTGTGTCTTTAGCTTCACTTGTACAGAATCGAAAGTTCCTTACGGTCATATTCGCTTTAGCACACAGGCTTCGAGATTGTTTTCTTATATCGGAGTCATCACTCAAGGAGCTGGTAATAATTTGACCCAAATACTTAAACTCTAGTACTTCCTCAATTACTTCACCATTCATTTTAAATCTTATATCAGCTGGCTGATTACAGCTTTTAGGATGAAATTGCATAACCTGAGTTTTGTAACATTAAAAAGAATATCATGTTTCTGCGAATACTCTTCGCAGACGTTTAGTAGCCGATCCAGACCTTTAACAGAGGGACTTATTAACACCATATCATCGGCATAAACTAAGTTATTTATCCTTGTGTTATCTATACAACATCCCACTGTTGCCTCATTAAATGAAGCAATTAATCCGTCAATATACACATTAAACAGCATAGGGGAGAGCAAGGAGCCTTGTCTCACCCAGCAAGAGGAGCCAAAAAACTCGGATAGTACATTGCCCCACCTAACAGTGAAAGATTGGTGGGAATACCAAAATTTCAATAAATTTAATATGTACATGGGAACCTTCTTGTCTTCTAGTTTTTTAAATAAAATATCGTGGTTCACGCTATCATATGCCTTACTTATATCAAGGAAACAGCTATAAATGGTTGAATTACTGTCAATGTATTTAGATATTGTTTCTTTAAGTACATAGATACACAGGTCAGTTGAGTGGGACCTTTTAAAGCCAAACTGATTAGATGATGTCCATAGGAAATTATTTAATCGGAGTAACAAGAGTTTTTTCTAGTAGTTTCGAGAAGCAGGAAGCGACAGCAATAGGCCTGTAATTATTGCTGGACAGAATGTCTCCGTACATATTTTTGACCAGGGGCAAGATATACTGTATACCCTCATGAACTCTGCAGGGATACAGCTATGAGCAAGCATGGCTGATAGGAGCAATGATATATGCAAACATACTACGACATTTGCATATTTTAAGTGCTCATTCGACAAGTCATCTACCCTGACGCAGAACCAGTCTAACTCTTTAATTAACCTCTTTACTTCAGAAAATGATATCAAAGTATTTTCCCTTGTCCCTCCCACAATCGTTTCGCTGCAATCTATCTTAAGATTATCCCTACTCACACTGTTCAGAATATTAGAAAAGTGGTTTTTCCACAGCTTCGCAATTTCATCCTCCCCCGACACCCCATCGATTGTCGGAGGGAGGACATTTTTGACACCCGTTTGATTCTTAACAAATTTCCAAAATTTTTTATTATCGTTATTTATGCGAGTTTCACAGGCTTTTGATGCTCGAATAGACTCTTCTTCCTGTTTACATCGCCTTATGGCCGCCTTATACTGACCCCGACTTCTACACATATTCATGTATACTGGTCCTAATCTGGGTCTACCATGAAAGCACCACAAATCATAGGCGTCTTTCGATTCCCTCTTCAGGGGGGCAATAAAATCATTCCATCCAGGAATAATCTTAGTATGATAGTCGTAAGATTTAATCAGGGGCTTCCTGCTTCTCTTAACAGGGATACTATCTTACTATAATACCTATCTATGAGTTTACAGTGAGAATCATTTGAGCAAGGATTATTACAGGGAAGTGCAAAATTTCTAAATTATTAGAGGTGACTTGTTCTGTCTTTGTATCCTATTCTCTGCTGCATATTAACATTGGACCAATCGACGCGATTATTCTTACCTAGCTCAGTGTATGAAATTTTATAGAAGCGTGGACTGACTGGGTACTACTAGGTTTTTATATATATATATATATATATATATATATATATATATATATATATATGAGGAATAGGAGGACGAAAAGATGGTACATGTTTATTAACAGACGTTTCGGAAAAATTCAATTCCCATCATCAGTGCTAAAAAGTTTAAAAACAAATAGAAATAAATAAGTATAATAAATAAAAACGAACAATAAATTAAAATGGCGCAACAATTAGCAAGAATTAATAGTAAGTTACAATATATATTAAATTAGAAGATTACAAATTAAATGATATAAAGTATAAAAGTATGGACAATAAGTAAAATATAAAACGGTTTAGGTGAAACAGAATTGAAGGGTTTCTTACCAAATTGTTAACGTAATGACACTAATGAGAGACTAATTGTACAGAAGATTGGGAATGGTTGCCTGTTGAAAGAATTCCATATTAGAAAGATGGAGCCGGGCGGAGTGATGGTGGATTTCTTTTGAGTTTGAGAGAGTTTATTTGGCAATGTTTAAATTGAAAGCGGAACTGTAATCGTTGAGGGTTGGCTGGATACTGAGGATATAAAGCGACTCAAGTATGCGGAGGTCGATTAGTTGGTTGGCTGAATTAATGATTTTGAAATTGGAGGAAAGTAACGGGTGGTTGTGAAGGTGGCAGTGATCCCTTACTGCTGATTTGGAGGGTTTGTTGAAGGGCTGTGAAGTTCTTGTAGAAATCCTACGATGCTCGTCCACTCTTGTTTGATATTGGCGGATGGTACTGCCAATATAGTTCGCTTTGCAGCGAACACAATTAAAAGCGTAGATAGTGGACGAAGCAAGTGGCTGGGGTGTTTTTTCTTTATGGTTGAGGTAAGATTTGATACTATTGTATCATTATAAACCGCACCTATATAAAAGATACGTTGATGACACCTTTCTCCTTTTTCACAATGCCAACCACGCCCCCCTTTTTCTTAACTACCTTAATTCCCAACATAAAAACATTAAGTTCACCAAAGAAGACGAATCCAATAACACCCTTCTCTTCCTAGATATTACAATAACAAAACAAAACAAAACAAATTTAGCACTTACATATATCGAAAACCCACGTACACAGGCCTGGGTACTAATTTCCTAAGCCACATCCCTTCGCTATATAAAATAAACAGTATTAAAATTTTAATCCACCGTGCCTACCATCTTTGCTCCTCGTACTTATCCTTCCACCATGAAATAGAGTTAATTCTTAACTTCAGCATTAATAATTCTTTCGCGAAACATCTGTTACAATCTTTAACCAAAAACTTTCTTAATAATATTTATCAACCCTCCTTAAAGTTCCCACTGTTAAAAAAGACGTACAATATTTTTCATTCCCCTATTACGACCACATTAGCCACAAAATACTTTCAGAACTCCGTCTCTTACTCACCCCGCTTTACCCCCAAATTAAATTTCATTTCGCTTTCACCAACAACAATAGTATCAAATCTTACCTCAACCATAAAGAAAAAACACCCCAGCCACTTGCTTCGTCCACTATCTACGCTTTTAATTGTGTTCGCTGTAAAGCGAACTATATTGGCAGTACCATCCGCCAATATCAAACAAGAGTGGACGAGCATCGTGGGATTTCTACAAGAACTTCACAGCCCTTGAACAAACCCTCCAAATCAGCAAGAAGGGATCACTGCCACCTTCACAACCACCCGTTACTTTCCTCCAATTTCAAAATCATTAATTCAGCCAACCAACTAATCGACCTCCGCATACTTGAGTCGCTTTATATCCTCAGTATCCAGCCAACCCTCAACGATTACAGTTCCGCTTTCAATTTAAACATTGCCAAATAAACTCTCAAACTCAAAAGAAATCCACCATCACTCCTCCCGGCTCCATCTTTCTAATATGGAATTCTTTCAACAGGCAACCATTCCCAATCTTCTGTACAATTAGTCTCTCATTACGTTAACAATTTGGTAAGAAACCCTTCAATTCTGTTTCACCTAAACCATTTTATATTTTACTTATTGTCCATACTTTTATACTTTATATCATTTAATTTTTAATCTTCTAATTTAAATATATTGTAACTTACTATTAATTCTCGCTAATTGTTGCGCCATTTTAATTTATTGTTCGTTTTTATTTATTATACTTATTTATTTCTATTTGTTTTTAAACTTTTTAGCGCTGATGATGGAAATTGAATTTTTCCGAAACGTCTGTTAATAAACATGTACCATCTTTTCGTCCTCCTATTCCTCGCTGAGCTACGCTTCCCTAATATAAGAACAAACCATTCGTGGCGCAAGAGTCGCGCATCATGGGAATTTTCAGTGTTGCTTATAATATATTACTGTTTTTTCTTTTAGGTAGGGGATGGCTGCGAAATTAACAATAGACGAGATGGTGAGCTTGGTATTAATGCATGGAATACCACGTACTACAAATCGATGAATCGGTACAGAATTTAAAAAGAATTTAAATTCTGTACCGATTATTGTCAATTTTACACATTCCCGCAGTTATTGAAATTATTTTTATAATGGATAAATGCACATTCTAAAATATTCCTTTCAATTATATTTGTGTTTTAAACGGGCGCTTTAGAACTATCCCACTTGATACTATGATTACATCTATACATATAGTTAAACAATGCATTAGAATTATTCGCTGTTCGACACGCATATTTATGCTGCTTTACCCTAATGTCTAAGGCCTATATATACTGAGTTACATTGTGTACATCCGATCGAATACGCACAACCAACCGCATTATCCAGGCTATTCTTTATTAGGCGTGATTTAACAGTATTATTATACTTAAAAACTACATTGATACCAATTGCTTTAAGTAAAGTCGGAAGATATTGAAAATTAACATGTAATGTAGGCTAAGGATATTTTTACGCTCAAATTTTTAGATTCGGAGTTATGCAATATCATGAATATTGGTACGAAATTATGTTATCCTATTTCATTTTTAGATAACTGCCTTAGGAAAGCCAAGAATAGCTATTATAATACAGGGTGTTTATAAAGTTCCTATTTCAGTGAAAACGTAGCAAAAAGGGTAAAATTCAATAACAATATAATAGAAGGCATACATTTAATGAGTACTTAAGCATATGATTCTACATGAGCACCATCAGTATCTCTACAGAGTTCGAATCTGTCAGCAGCATTGCGAAACATTTTGGAGCATGACAGGTGTTATTTTTGTAACTGCTGTTACGATACGAGCACGTAAATGTCCCAGCTTCATTCAGATGGCATTTTAAACACCGTCGTCTTTCAACAAGATGGGCACCTTGAGATTACGCAGACATTGTTCGGGAGTACTTAAACGAACGATTTCCAAATCGGTGGATCGGACGTGGAGGCAACAGGCCCTGGGCGGCTCGATCTCCTGACCTAACGCCCTTGGATTTCTTTGCATGGAGCTTTATCAAATCAAACGTCTATCAAACGAGGGTTACAGATCTGCAAGATTTACCTGCTCGTATCGTAACAGCAGTTACAAAAATAACACCTGTCATGCTCCAAAATATGTTCCGCAATGCTGCTGACAGATTCGAACTCTGTAGAGATACTGATGGTGCTCATGTAGAATCATATGCTTAAGTATTCATTAAATGTATGCTTTCTATTATATTATTGAATTTTACTCTTTTTGCTACGTTTTCACCGAAATAGGAACTTTATAAACACCCTGTATTTAATACCTATTCTTGGCTTTCCTAAGACAGTTATCTAAAAATGAAATAGGATAACAATTTCGTACCAATATTCATGATATTGCGTAACTCCGAATCTAAAAATTTGAGAGTAAAATATCCTTAGCCAACCTTACCATGTTAATTTTCAATATCTTCCGACTTTACTTAAAGCAATTGGTATCAATGTTGACTTTAAGTATAATAATACTGTTAAATCACGCCTAATATAGAATAGCCCTGATAATGCGGTTGGTTGTGTGTATTCGATCGAATGTACACACTGTAACTCAGTATATATCGGCCAAATGGGTAAAAAGTTAGATAAATATGCGTGTAGAACAGCCAAATAATTCTGATGCATTGTTTAACCATATGTATAGATGTAATCATAGTATCAAGTGGGATAGTTCTAACCTCGTTAAAAACACAGATATAATTAAAAGGAATATTCTAGAATGTGCTTTTATCCATTTTAAAAATAATTTCAATAACAGTGCGGGAATGTATAAAATTGACAATATCCTGTTAAAATACCTTTTGCCTCTAATTAACTCTTGTTAATCATGTGCTAATCTTTTTATTTTTCTGTCCCGCCGTACATATGTAAATATTTTTGTCATCTTGCCTTCTCCCTTCATTCCCTAACAAGGTGTACGTCTGAATACACGAAAAGCCTTGGAATCATTTCTCCTTTTCCTTGGGGGTTTGCATCCTATAACGGGTGTGCCATAAAAAAGGGTACATTTTAAAAAGGCTATAAAATCAACATTTGCCATTTAATTTTAATAAAACTTCTACACAATAAAACATATGTATTTATCTATATGCAAACAAGTTTTCAGACTAAAATATCAAATAATTCAAATTCTATCAACATTTAACGAAAGAGTATGATTTTTTTCTACTTAACATGCAAAAATTATTAAACCTTTTTAATATTTTTTTAGAAAAATAATTTTTAACGTAAAACTTACCTGAAATTATTAAAAAAATTGTTCGAGATGCTTTCCTTCCATTTCAATAACTTTTTTTATTCTTAGCCGGAATATGGAGAACTTAGCAGAGCGAGTCTACAGGACTAGGATAAAAGATGTCGCTCATTTACGCGAGATCATCATTCAAAAATGGGAAGAGCTTCCACACTGAACAAGTAAATCGTCTACAGGACTAGGATAAAAGATGTCGCTCATTTACGCGAGATCATCATTCAAAAATGGGAAGAGCTTCCACACTGAACAAGTAAATCGAGCCATAGATGAATTCCGACCAAGAATAAAAAAGTTATTGAAATGGAAGGAAAGCATTTCGAACAATTTTTTTTAATAATTTCAGGTAAATTTTACGTTAAAAATTATTTTTAAAAAAATATTAAAAAGGTTTAATAATTTTTGCATGTTAAGTAGAAAAATCATACTCTTTCGTTAAATGTTGATAGAATTTGAATTATTTGATATTTTAGTCTGAAAACATAGATAAATACGTATGTTTTATTGTGTAGAAGTTTTATTAAAATTAAATGACAAATGTTGATTTTATAGCCTTTTTAAAGTGTACCCTTTTTTTATGGCACACCCGTTATATTATATATTATATATATATATATATATATATATATATATATATATATATATATATATATATATATATATATGAAATATAAAAGGATAGGAAAAAATATGCGAACACCAGGACCAGGTAAAAATACTACTAGCTCTAGCTGATGAATTTATGGTAACACAAGAAATAACAGAAAACAAGAAAAAACAACTGCCTAGATTTGGTATTCGCAAACAACAGCAATCTAATTGGTAATGTCGAAATATCCCCAACTATAATCGGATCACAACATTATTGAAATAACAACGAATATAAAAGCAACAAGAAAGGAAAGAACACGAACAACAGAAAGAAGCAAATTCGATTTTGTAATTTTCACTCCAAAGCTATAAACTGGGAAGATGTTGCATCCAGCATGGAAGTAATAGATTGGAAAACCATCTTCGAGGCCAAGACAACGGAAGAGATGCTAATGACCTTAGAGGAGAAGACGCTGGAAATTGTGGAAAGACATGTCCCAAAAATACAAGAAAGAGGAGAGAAGCAGGTTCGAGAGACAAAAGAGGTCATTGCTTCGAAAGAGAAAAAGAGTGACTGCAAAATTAAGGGAACTGTAAAGATAACATCAGAAAAATATTAAATGATAAACTGCAGAGTATCGATTGCGTCATACAGGAACTAATTGAGAAGCATACAGAAAAAGACGACGACGACGCTATAGAAGCGATAAAGGTTGACTCACAGTCAGTGCCGTATTAAGGATTTTTGGGCCCTGAGGCCAAAATATTCTTGGGGTCCCTCAACAAACAAATCTTCGAGTCAAGTAAATTAATAAAACCATTTATTTTTAAATCAAATAATGCAAGTTTTACACAAATACCAAGCTGCTACAATTACACAACTATGAGTCCACTACTAATCTACCAAAGTTGGTCACAAAATCATTCACCACCAGTATACAAAAGTTTTTTGAGCTGCTTCATATCACTAAATTTTCTAATCACAAGCTCACTATTTAAATTCTGCAAAATATTATTTTTTATGCATAACAATGACAGACTTTGCAATTTCTTTTAGGTTAGCATTTGACGTTTAACATTTTTAATCATGCTGAAATGAGAAAAAGAACGCTCCGCAGTTGCATTTGACATCATCAAACACAGATAAATGCGATAAGCAATGAAAGCATTTGGGAAAACAGCCCTCAATTTGTGAATTTCCTGTAGTACTCCTAATGGGCGAGTGTCCGATTTTTTGTTGCTTTTGATGCATCCTCTGAAGTTAGTTGAGAGATATTGTTGAGCATTTCAAATTTATCATTGATATCATTATAAACATCGGCCCCTAAAACAGCTGGGCCCTGGGGCCTGGCCCCCCTGCCCCCTCCTTAATACACCATTGCTCAAAGTACTTCTATAATTTTGCAAAAAAGGAAGTCGAAAAACCATACGCCTATCGCACCTTTGAAAAACGAAGACAGTGCTTTATCTGATGATCTAACAGAAGTATCTGAAATATTAAGGGCTCAGTACGAATCATCTTTCAGTATCCCAAAAACTGACAAACTGATATGCGATAGAAACGCGTTCTTTGAAGAAGAACTACAAGAGGAAAGTATGATGGACTTCGACTTTACGACAAATGATATTACATGAGCTATAGGGAAACTAAAAGCACACACAGCGGCAGGACCGGACAAATGGAATACCACACTGATCAAAAACTGCAAGAATGCAATCGCTGAGTCCCTATATTGGATATGGAGACGATCACTAGACACGAATACCGGGCATCCTGAAGAGCGCGAAAACATAGTCCCATTATACAGGGTGTACATAAAGTCAGGATCTATTTTGTGAAGCACTTGGAAATTATATGGAATTCAATCATAAAATGATAAAGTGGTAACATTTATTAAATAATTAAGAGTAGGATTCGACGTGACGCCCATCAGTATCCCTGCACAGCTCAAATCGTTCCGCAGCATTTCTAAACACATTCTGGAGCATTTGTGGGGTTATGTTATCTGCAGCAGTTCGTATACGTGTACGTAAGTTTTCAAGACTCGTAATCTTCATCTGATAGACGTGCGATTCGATAAAGCCCCATGCAAAGAAATCTAAAGGGGTTAACTCTGGTGATCTCGCTGGCCAAGGTCTGTTGCTTCCGCGTCCGATCCAGCGATTTGGAAAACGTCCATTTAGATAATCCTGAACAATTTTGGCATAGTGACAAGGAGCACCATCATGTTGATAGACGACGGTACTAACAATCCTATCCCCGTCGTCTATCAACATGATGGTGCTCCTTGTCACTATGCCAAAATTGTTCAGGATTATCTAAATGGACGTTTTCCAAATCGCTGGATCGGACGCGGAAGCAACCAAAGACCTTGGCCAGCGAGATCACCAGATTTAACCCCTTTAGATTTCTTTGCATGGGGCTTTATCAAATCGCACGTCTATCAGACGAAGATTACGAGTCTTGAAAACTTACGTACACGTATACGAACTGCTGCAGATGACATAACCCCGCAAATGCTCCAGAATGTGTTTAGAAATTTTGCGGAACGATTTTAGATGTGCAGGGATACAGAGCCAGATTAAACTTTGATCTACCCGTAACTCGATACAGTTTTGCCAGTGTACCTAACTCTGCGAGGCTGCCAAAAGATTAATGGCTACATGGTCTAAATTAATGGGTTAGGTTAAACGTGGGAGGTATATTATTTACTTTTAGCTTCTTAAAATCTATTTTTGTCTGATGACTCATCCACGCATTATGAGGCCATCTGTTTTATCTATCCCACCACCAGAAGCAGCAGCAAATCTCGCTTAGGTAATACTAGGCGAGATTTGCTTCATGGGGAATTAAGAATAGAATATGACTCATCATGGAGAAATGAAAAATTTGAAATGTTTGTTTTATTTCTTTATTGTTTTATACCATACAGCTTAACATAAAATACAATTCGATTAACATATGTAAATGCATACTCATTTTTTTGAGATCCGTCAGGTGTATATTTACCAACATAAATACGACCTAATGGTTTAGATAAATCATTCGTTGATATCTTAATTAAAGTATTAGGGAATTGGGCAGTAACTTGTTCACCTAATTCACACACCTGCTTAAGTCTACGATACATTCTAAACTCTTTAAAAGGTGAGTACCACTTCGTTCTTGGATGATGCATTACTTGCTTTGCACTATGGGTGGAGTCAAGATTAGGTTCAAACAAAACACAATGTGGAACAATTAAATATGGAGATGGAGATATCCCTACATTAGGTCCCTCTATCCTTTCCCTACCCTCCTTCTTACGACTAAATGAATCTTCATAATTAATAACATATCCAGACATATTCAATTCTGGAATACTATGGAATGATACACCTGTTACTTGATAATAATTAAATTTTAAAATGGTAGATTTAGCCTCATTAGTTAAAAGATCCAAACACAAGGTATAATATCCATCTGCATTAACATCAAAAGTATTTTTAGACAAAAAAACAAATTTCATTGAAACTTTAAATATCTTCTCCTTTGAACGCCTTCTAAAAATCTTTCGAGGAAAAGTCCGAACAAACTTCCTTCTTCGATTATGATGACGAAAGTAACCACGACGATACATCTTGAACAGTAATTAATACACGTCAATCCGAAGCAATTGCAATGAAGAGAATGAAGTTTAAACAATTTGTGGGTCTATTTATAGATTCTGTTTACGTCATGTTATGACACGAATCCTATCCCCTTAGAATCCACCAGATGGAACCCTTGTCACTATGCCAAAATTGTTCAGGATTATCTAAATGGACGTTTTTCAAATCGCTGGATCGGACGCGGAAGCAACCAAAGACCTTGGCCAGCGAGATCACCAGATTTAACCCCTTTAGATTTCTTTGCATGGGGCTTTATCAAATCGCACGTCTATCAGACGAAGATTACGAGTCTTGAAAACTTACGTACACGTATACGAACTGCTGCAGATAACATAACCCCGCAAATGCTCCAGAATGTGTTTAGAAATGCTGCGGAACGATTTGAGCTGTGCAGGGATACTGATGGGCGTCACGTCGAATCCTACTCTTAATTATTTAATAAATGTTACCACTTTATCATTTTATGATTGAATTCCATATAATTTCCAAGTGCTTCACAAAAATAGATCCTGACTTTATGTATACCCTGTATAAAGGAGGAGATTAATCCGAGGCCAAAAACTATAGGCCAGTGTCGCTTACATTCATCTCACTAAAATATTTGAAAGAATAGTTAGACAGAAAATCTTTGACTTTTTGGAAACTCAGAAAAAATTAAATGATAATCAACATGGATTTCGGTCACGCAGATCATGCCTATCACAACTAATGGAAAACTACAACAACATTATTGATGCACTTGAAAGTAATGAAAACTATGATGTAATATACACAGACTTTGCCAAAGCGTTCGACAAGTGTGACCATGGAATCATAATACATAAACTGAAATATATGGGAATAACAGGAAAAGTAGGGAAATTGATATATAATTTCCTTAGTGAGCGGCGGCAAGTCGCTACAGTACAAGGAATATCTTCATCAGAATCAGAGGTCCTCACCTCAGTACCACAAGGAACAGTATTAGCTCCGCTACTCTTCATAATCATGCTAACTGACATAGATGAGGACGTTACCAGAGACAGCACAGTAACATCCTTTGCTGATGACACAAAGATCAGTAGAAAAATAAGAAACCCAGAAGATATAGGATCTCTACAAACCGACATGAACAGAATCTACAAGTGGACTGAAGACAACAATATGAAGTTTAACACTGAGAAATTTCAGCTGTTACGGTATGGAAAAAAAGAAGACCTAAAATCCATGGAATATTATACCCCAAATGGAAAGGAAATTCAGAGAAATTCTAGAGCAAAAGATTTAGGAGTTGTAATGACTGATGATGCGAAATTTGAAACACAAAATAAGATAGCAGTAAACAGAGCAAAGAGAATAACAGGGCAGATACTAAGAACCTTTAAACGAATGGATAAGAATATAATGCTTCCCCTACTGAAAACACTGATCATACTCAAATTGGAATACTGCTCGGTCCTAACATTTCCATATAAAAAAAGAAGATATTAGACAGCTGGAAGGGATTCAGAGAAGCTTCACAACCAAAAGCAATGGGGGCAAAGAACTAAATTACTGGGAAAGGTTACGCGAATTAAACCTATATTCACTGGAAAGGAGAGAGAGAGATACACCATTATTTACACTTGGAAAATAATGGAGAAACTAGTCCCTAATCTTACTCTGAACCATGTAACTCCCCCAAACAACAATGGAAAGTAGAAAAGGAAGACTGTGTCGTGTTCCCAAATTAAAAGCTAGACAGGGAACATCCTTAACCCTAAAAGAAAACAGTTTTGTTGTGAGAGAACTAAGACTGTTTAATCAGCTGCCCAAAGACCTAAGGAACACGAGTGGTGTTGCGTTGGACATCTTCAAAAGAAGATTAGACGCCTGGCTCAGAACAATCCCTAATGAGCCGGTCGTACCTGGCTACGTGAGATGGAGAGTACAAGAAACCAACTCTCTACTTCACCAGGCCAACTCGAGAGGAGGAGGCGACAAGCTTGACCTTCGTGAAATGAGGAATCATCGCACGGAACATTTGAAAGGTTGAAAGGATATATATATATATATATATATATATATATATATATATATATATATATATATATATATATATATATATATAAGCAACTACTGTATATTTATCATTTCTATCGCTGATATATTTTAGATGGTATTCGAATTAGCCATTAAGACACTTCAATAATGGGTGACGGATGTTTCATTGTTGGGAAAAGAAAAAAAACGCGTATCAGGAAGTAAAATTTACTGAAATGATAAGGAAACACCAATACTTTCTACGCCCACAGACCAGTTTACATTCCAAAAGATACTTTATTACGTTATTCAATTGATTAAATAACTGAGGCCTATTTAACCTCGATTACTAAATAACTTTTGCACCAAGTTCTATTCGTGTTACTGCGCTATAAAGGGATATTGATTGAACTTCGTTGTCTACTTGCTCAAACAAACATCATCCAATCACTTCACATTTTTTTATTTTACAGTCAGTTTTGTGGGGAAGGTATCGGTTGTTTATCGGCAAGAAACATAAATTTTACCCTAAAACCATTAATACCAGTCCTTCCTCATTTTACATAGACTTGGGAGGATGTTTCAACTCTCCAACGGAGTCTACTCACCATACGCAAGACTACCACCGACCTAAGTTATCTAGTGTGTTACGGGTTACCAAGCTTCGTCGTAGATACGTTGCAACACCCCTTCCCGTTGGGTCTATTCAGTAATTGGATGGGTGATCGTCCTGCGCGTTTGGGAGACGTAGTAACCCTTACGTGGCTCGGATCCCACGTAAAGCCGCACGTCCCAT